>JAJONR010007434.1:0-54910 GCA_029582245.1 Solanum etuberosum
TTAAGTTCGTAATACACCTCAAAACCTTAAAGTATGTCCAAACCCTTGCTGTCCCAACACCAAAGTATGATATGCTACGAAATTGATAAAACAAATTACACCATGATGACGAGCTCAACGCGTAGAACAACTTTCGTCAAGGACTTAAGTCGAGAAAATATATAATTTGGTTGATCCTAGAAGTGGATTTTCTAAGTTTTCTGGTTATTCACTGGAAAAAAAATGAAGAAAAGTCGAAGAAGAAGATATATAAAGAGTTCCACCGATCTAGGGGATCCACCTCACGTGCCTGCTTACGCAGTCTCACGAAAACATGAATATCTCTCTATTCTGAAGTCGTATGAACAAACGGTTTGATGCGTTGGAAACTAGACTCGTAGACCTTCGATTTGATGGGTCGTGGGCCCCATAAATCTTTATAGATTGGGAGAAAACCATGAGACATTTGACCCAAATTTCAGAGAAATCTTTAAAAAGGAACTTACAATAACTTTCGCCAACTTTTATTTTGCGACTTACCTGACTTCAAAACTTGAGATACAACCCTTGAACACTTAAAATATGACATACCACATCATTCTTAATTTATTACTCACCCTCTTTGTCTTTCCACAAAGGTACGAGTTAATTTAGACGTTTCGAAAAGTCGGGGTGTTACAAATACTCCATGACTAGGACAAACAATAATGGAGACATATGATCCCCTTGCCTTAGTCCTCTTTTCCCCGCAAAGTAACCATGACCCTTCCCATTAACCTTTACAGTGAAATAGGGAGAGGTTACACAAGTCATAACAGTGTTAACAAAATCAGCAGGAAATCCATATCCTACAAGCACTTCATGTAAGAAACCCCAATCAACCATATTGTATGTTTTTCTCAAATCAATCTTCATCAAACATCTTGGTGAAGTCTTTCTATTGTAATGTCTTAACAAGTCATGACAGATAAGCACATTATGGACAAGAGATCTACCTTGTACAAATGCAACTTGGTTCTCTGCCACAATAAAGCTAACAGCCTCCTTTAGTCTAACACAAATCATCTTAGAAATAGTCTTATACAAGACATTACAACATGATATTGGTCTAAACTGAGCAGCATATTCTGGATCGCTAACTTTAGGAATCAAAGCAATATTTGTCGCATTCAGTTGTTCTGAAAAAATTGCAGTATTGCACCAGTAACATCCTTACCAACAATTTCCCATGCAGCCTTGAAAAAACCACTACTATAGCCATCCGGGCCAGGACTTTTAATGCTATTTATCATAAACAAAGCAGACTTCACATCCTTCTCAGAATATATATAGTTCAGTGCCCTGTGATGCATCTCTGAGAGTATAGATCTTGTCTGATAAAACTTGCAAATGCACCAATTCTATCAGTCACCTTATGCCCAAGCAAATCTTTATAATATTTGACAAACAAATTTGCTATTATATCTGGATCATTCTGCCATACACCTTGATCATCCTTTAGTTGGATGGTGGACTGCTTTAGTTTTCTGTGCTTAATAACAGAGTAGAAATATCTAGTATTGTCATCTCCAAGCTTGATCCATGTTGCCTTTGCCCTTTGTTGTGGAAACAATTCAGCAAAGAAAGAGCTTTGTCTAAATTTCATATATCACTCGCGTTCAGTTTGTTGCAGTACACTACATTGGGGACTCATCTGTAGAAGTTGTTGTGCCTGGATCAGAGTCTCTCTATCCTCATTGGCTTCAGTTTCAATGTTCCTATAAGCTTGGCTATTTAGGGCCTTCAACTCATTCTTTAACAACTTCAGTTTTCTGACTACTTGAAACATTAAACATCCATCAAGATGTGTTTCCCATACAGCTTTGACAATTTCCAAGAATTTAGGATGATGTGCCCAAGTATTACAGTAGAGAAAAGACCTTCTTCCCATTGGTCTATTTACAACTAATGTGAACTTAGCAGGACAGTGATCACTTATTCCCTCTGGTAGAAACATAGCATTGCAGTTAAGCATAGTAGTCAACCATGTATTGTTAATGAAGATCCAGTCTATTTTGGAATAAATTCTCTGATTTTTCCCTTTATCATTCCAGGTGTACTTGTTCCCCTGATGTGGATGTTCAATCAACCCACATGTACCAACACAATTGTGAAAATCCGCTATCTCAGCCCAACCAACTGGATTCCCTCCAATTCTATCCCCTTGGTGAAGAACAGAATTAAAATCTCCAAGGACCAGCCAGGGTTTAACACATGTACTCAGCCCTTTCCTATATATAACATATCAAATTGGAAAAAAATAATATTTTAAAATGTTTTAACAAGATTGCTCATATGTCAATTCGAGTTACATATCAACCCAATTTTTAATGGGTTGAACTCATGAATGGGCGGGTCAATAACCAACCCAAACTTAAACGGGTTGGGCGGATTGGACGAGTTGAATTTGATTTTGCTGACCCTAATCTCAATTGTAATTTTCATCAAATTTCTTCTTCTCTGACAGTAATTTCGTCTCAACTGTGGTTTTTGCATTTGCAAAAGACATTCACTAATGAAGAAAAAAATAATCAACTAGAAAAAAGAAAGAAAACAAAAAGAAGAAGAAAAAGATGGTTGAGAAAATCTACTTTAAAGAAGAAAAATGAATAAGAAATGAAGAAGAAGAAGGGGAGAGCTTAGAAGTAGGGCTACTTATCGGACGAATCAGTCAAATAGTATATTATATCATAACTAGTTCAACAAGACATCTATGTTAAATACAAACAAAGTCATCCCCGACCATGTCATGATTACATGCCACAATTAGAAAATGCACTTCTTTAATTTCCTCTTCATTGTTTGCAACTCTAACATAATAACAATCCAACATGATTTATAACTAGTCCAATAAGTATAACGTTCAGCTTGAATATTATCATATCAGTCAATCATAACTTGCATGTCATATTTTTTGCATATATTTTCCCACATGATAATTTGTAAGCATATCAAAGAAACAATTTTCTTAAAATATAACATAAAATCATATCAAATCTGTCATAATTTACATGTCATAATTCACCGATTTAAATTCAGCTTGACATGACATTGGAGGAGCCCCTACCTTAGGCACCCGTTAATGGCGCAATGATTAATGGCAGCTTGGCCATTTGATTTCAATTCCGTGTACCAAAGTCAAAGGAAGGAGTTTAATGAAGCATGAACAAATTTGAACTTTTTCCCACTAATTTAAGGACATTAATGTAACTTTAAAAAGATAAGGGACCCAACTCACTTTTCCAAAACTTGGAGGGAAATATTTTCATGTATGTGCTCTTAGCCTCTTACCATGCACTTGCATTATGTATCTTCTAAATATGTTTTCCACGTTTTTTTAAGTTACTATTCATTTTCATCATTTATTTTTCGATCGGCTTTGAATTGTTTTTTCTTTATCAAAAAAAATTTCTCTATCTTCTAAGATAAAAGTGAGCTCTGTGTTGAAATAAAAGGGGAGCATTATATAAATGTCTAGCAAATTTAGAAATATAAATATCATAAATTCCTGATAGTTATATCAAAGATAAAAATAAAATATTATTTAAGCATCTCAAAATAATAATTAAAAAAGACCATATACATAGAAATGAAACAGAGTTTTAGAGCAATAATAAATTATTTTCATGTGAATTTATATATTATGAATTCGAATCATGAAAATATATTTCATAATACTTGCATTAAAATAGTCCCTTCTTCAAATTTTACGTGAACGTGAAATAGTTACAACAACAACATATTCAGTTAAATCCCACAAGTAGAATCTAAGGAGGATAGAGTGTACACAAGCCTTGCCACTACCTTGTGAAGAAGGGTAAGACTTGTTTGTGAAATACCCTCGTCAATTGCAACAATTTCAGGTATAAAGAAGAAGAAAACATAACCGCTAATAAGAGAAACAACGCAAAGTCTACTAGAAAAGTGTATGAACAACAACAAAATAATGCGATAGTTGAAACACAATAAATATAAAAAAAGTAGAACTTCAAGAATATTGTTTGGTAAAGCCAGGTGGCAGTTGATTAAGCAAGGGTACAGGGGAAACAATAGGCTGCATAAGCATAGGATCATGAACAAAAATTAAAAAAGAAAAATAAGTCCATAATCAAGTACTCTATTGCACGTCCCATCAATTACTCTATACAAGTCTACATTCCTTTTTCTCTATCTATGGTGGTTGGTTCCCACAATGGACAAAAGGGAAATGTATTTCAAGAAATTATAAGCAAATTGAAGAAAAATCAGAGCAGAAATTGGACTTAAAAATGCTCAATTTTCACTTTTTGTTCTTCTTCTTTGCTCTCAAGATTGCTTTTTGTCTACCTGGTTAGCTCCTTTTTATGATTCTCTTTTTCTTTTTGTATAATGTGAATTTGATTAAGGGGTTTAAAGGGTGTCTATATTATGTAGTTGTAATGTGTTTGAGTAACTTTTTTTTATTTTTTATAATTGTGATGTTTGGGTCAGTTTGTGTGCGGCTCGACTAATGGATGATGCAAAATTTGTGTTTGAATTCAATTTGTTTTGGTTTGATTGACTAATGTTAACCCAGAGCAGCATTTGGACTCAAAATGCTCAAATTTCACTTTATGCTCTTCTTCTTTGCTTTCAAGATTGATTTTTGTCTACCTGGTTCGGTTCTTTTATGTTTTTTTTCTTTCTTTTGTATGATGTGAATTTGATGAAGGGCTTTAAAGGGTGTCTAATTTATGTAGTTTTAATGTGTTTTGAGTAACTTTCTTCTTTGATATTCGTGATGTCTGGGCCAGTTTGAGCGCAACTCGACTAATGGATGATGCAAAATTGTGTTTGAATTCGATTTGTTTTGGTTTGATTGTCTAATATTAACTAATTGCAAGTACTTAGCTGTTTGTGGTTGGTTCTATGATTATGTTGTTGGATTTAGTCATGGACCTTATGGTGCCTAAATTTTCAATATTGGAATTGAAGCAAATTGAAGAAAACTCATAGCAGCATTCTCAAAAAAATCCAACTTTTGTTTTTCTTCTTTAACCCGCCCCGTATCAGCTCCTTTTATGTTTTTTATGCAATGTGAATTTAGTCGTAATTATGTAGTTGTAATTGTGTCTACATTAATTTGTTTTAGTTTTGATTCACTAATCTTAACTTGTGTTGGAAGTGCCACAAGCATGTGAGGTGTTGCGATTAGACTCTTTATATGGTCTTGGAAAATAGTTAGCTCATGAGCTAGCTTTTTGCAAGTACTTGTCTGGTTGTGGTTAATTCTATGAGTATGTTATTGGATGTAAGATAGGATTCCTAATTATTCAGACAGTAACCAAATTACACGTGCTTGTCAGTATAATCCTGTATATTTGCGAAATTTCTAATCGCTTCATTCCATGATATGATGAAGTATATTGAGTAAGTGAGGTGTCTTCACAAACTTAATGAGCAGCTAGAGGTCTGGTTTTTTCATAAGAAATAAGTTTTTTTGGTGCAAACACACTAGGTGATTCTTCTCATCTGTCCCCTGGAATTAGTCGAGGTGCACGAAAGCTGGCCTGGACACCATGGTCATCAAAAAATAAATAAATTGTTATAACGTTAGTGTAACTTTATAAGACGTTATTGCTTCCCTATATGTACTTGTTCTGCTGTTCTTTCCATTGCTAGCACTGTTACATGAAAAGAAAAAGGCTGCTCATTTATTATTGATTAGCCTCTTTCAAGTTGCTCTTTTGTTTACTATCTATCCTGTTTATTCACTGCAGCACCATATGTAACGCGAATAAGCTGTGGAGCTCAAAATGATGTTCGTAGTGCCCCGACAAATACCCTCTGGCATAAAGATTTTGGATATACAGGAGGCATACGTAAGAAAGCAAACCGCCCAAGTTTCATAACACCTCCACTCGGCACATTGCGGTATTTCCCTCTATCAGAGGGTCCTAATAATTGTTACAATATCGATAAAGTGCCACATGGACACTATTCAGTGAGGATCTACTTTGGATTGGTTGAAGAACCAAGTTTTGATAACAAACCTATATTTGATGTTTCTGTTGAAGGGACCTTGGTTTATTCTTTGCCGTCTGGTTGGAGTAATCACAATGATGAACGAGCATTTGTTGAAACTCTTGTATTTCTTGAGAATGGTACTACCTCACTTTGCTTCCACAACACTGGTCATGGAGATCCTGCTATACTCGCAATCGAGATTCAACAAGTAGATGAGAAAGCATACTATTCTGGTCCTGGATTTGGTCGAGGGACAATCTTTAGGACTAGCAAAAGATTGAGCTGTGGAGAACAGAATCCAAAGTTTGACGTTGACTACGATGGGGACCGTTGGGGTGGAGATCGGTTCTGGAGCTCAATTATGACCTTTGGTCAGAATTCTGATAAGCCTATATCTACTAAAAGCACCATAAAGTCAGCTTCTGTAGCTCCAAACTTCTATCCACAATCTCTTTACCAAACTGCTCTTGTTAGTACCGACAACGATCCGGATTTAACGCACACAATAGACGTCGATCCCAACAAAAACTACTCTGTCTGGTTACACTTTGCAGAAATTGATCCTTCAGTTACAGATGTGGGACAAAGGGTTATTGACATTTCGATTAATGGTAACATTGTGTTTCGAGATATTGACATTGTGAGAATAGCGGGGGGTGTTAACAGTGCTCTTGTACTGAACACAACCATTCCAGTCAGTGGCAGGATTTTGACAATCACATTACATCCAACAACGGGGACTCATGCCATCATTAGTGCCATTGAGATTTTTGAGGTTATACCAGTTGAATCTAAAACATTACCAGAGGAAGGTAAGTTAAATGTTTCACTTGTACTTCTTGGATGCTACATGTTCTTTCATCTCATACACTTTACACACTCGAAAGGGGCCAACTGTAGTATGTTATTTTTTCCTTTGTTCCTTGGTCAAGCTTGTGTCTTTCTAATTAAGATAGTCTTTATCTTCTTTTCTTTTTCAGTAAAGGCTTTACAGTCACTGAAACTTGCACTTGGACTTCCCCTTCGTTTTGGGTGGAATGGTGATCCATGTTTTCCGCAACCTCCGTGGAGTGGAGTAGATTGTCAGTTTGACAACTCCAGCAATAAATGGGTCATCGATGGGCTGTACGTTCTTGACCTTGACCTTATATAGAAAAGTTCCTCCCATTCCACACGTGTGCACAAGCACACACACGTAATTGTAACACTCTCATTGACATATATTCCTTCTATTGATGTTCTGCACCCCAATTTAAAAGTTTTGCTGGACTATACTTGGCTTTCTTTCTATGTTATATGATTTTATTATTTTATCTTAATATGTGTCCTCTTTATCTGTTTTTCCTGTAAGCACAGTGACCTGGACAACCAAGGTTTACGAGGTTTCTTACCAGATGATGTTTCTCAATTGCGTCATCTTCAGAGCATGTAAGTTTAAATGCTGCTTTTTTTGAATACACTATTTGGATGAAAGATGTGTATCTTCCAACGGTCTTCTACTGCTTAAAATGGAGTTGATGATCAATATGAGTTTTAGCAAATATATTGACACATTTTTCAAAATTATTTGGACATAATTTGTCTGAAGGAATTACATACTAAGTGGCTAAATAACTTCCAGTTTAAGAGGTTTCCAATATTTGAGCATCTTTTAGAACGTCTTTTCGTTCATGTATATTGCAATGCCGGCGTCCACTTCTCAAACATGATCTTCTCTGACTTATGCTTTGCTTGTGTGCATTTTACAGAAATTTGAGTGGAAACAACATTCACGGGCTTATTCCCTCAGCACTTGGAACAATAACTAGTCTGGAGAAATTGTGAGTACATTTGCGGAGAGTTGTGCTTTTCTGTACTTGATATTAGATTTCTTAGCTGCCAGAGTAATAGTGTATGAAAATATGGAAACAGAATATTTTTGTAATCTACTTTGTGAGTATGTTAGGCATACAATATATAATTATTGTTCTTTATCATCTATATGCGCCGCGGGAGTAGTGAATGTGCATACTGTTCGTTGGTTGTTTATATGATTAAATCCTCACTTTGTGATTACCTAACAAAAGTTGCACAACAGGGATCTTTCATACAATTCCTTCAGCGGGTCGATTCCTGAAAGCCTTGGGGAATTGACGTCGTTACTGACACTGTAAGATACTTCAATAAGCTCAGTTGAGGACATTTGATGGATCAATAAAGGGCTCTACTTTACTACTTTATTTATTACAGGAATCTCAACAGCAATTTGCTCTCCGGAAAAATTCCTGCAGCGTTAGGCGGAAGGCTCTTGCACAGAGCTAGCTTCAAGTATGTTCTCCTAATTGCACGTCCTTAGCATAAGGCTTCTTTTTAGTGAAGCATCCTTCAGAAATTGCATCGTAACTATAGAAACGTAGAATGTACCAAAATTACTCCCTCTGTTTCAATTTGTTTGTCTGGTTTTGACTTGACACAGAGTTTAAGAAAGTAAAAAAGACTTTTGAATCTTATGGTCTTAATCTAAAGGTATGTAGAATGTACCAAAATGTCCTTTAATCTTGTGGTCTTTAACATGCCATGTGGAAAGTTGGAATTAAAGAGTTTGACGAAATAGGAAAGAGACATTCATTTTGAAATGGACTAAAAAGGAAAGTAAGACAAATGAATTGAAACGGAGGGAGCATCACTTTCACGTAGTTTTTCTTTTGTCCAACTTTTTATCGTCAAAAAATACATACTACTTATGGTCGATATTCAATTTCTAGATGCATCGATGAAGGTCTCCTTGTCACCATTTTGTGTGGATGGTAACTATGAAAAGAACAAAGAAGTCTACAATCATAGCATTTGATTAAAACACATTATAAGTTAAGGTTAAACAAGTGTACCGTTAAACTCCATTGATTTAGCATCCACAATTGGCAGTTAGGCCTGACACCAACTTCCACAATCCACTAGCTACTTCGATGGATGGACGTTAACTATTACCACATATTCAACAAATAAAATATGCTAGGGTTCTTTCTGATAGCTAGGTAAACAGGGGTTAACTAGGGTTCTTTCTGGCCCACGTCACTATCCTTTCAGACTATAACCAGTTAACGTAAGTCCAAATTCTAACAGTAACATTTAGCATATTTCCTTAAAAGAAATGCTGCGGTAATAGGTGTCAGTGTCATTTGTGTTAAGGCAGAGATGCTAATTAAACCTTACCATTCATGTAGTGAAACTAATATGACAATTCATCGGTGTATGTAAGAAAACTGTGAATTTTTTTGTTCATTGGTACTTATGCTAAATACTTACTGTGGATGCTTTCAGTTTTACTGATAATGCAGGCCTTTGTGGTATTACTGGATTACCAACATGTGGACCACATCTTACTGTTGGTGCCAGAATCAGCATTGGCTTAGGGGCGTGTGTCGCTGTTGTAGTTATCGCTACATGCATAACATGTTGGTGGAAAAGGCGGCAAAATATCCTCCGCGCTAGAAGAATGGCTGGTAAGAGTTTTTCAACATAACATGCTCTATATCCATATTCAAATGTATTTCCCATCTCTTGCATGTATTGTTGTCAACATGGTGTTTTTGAGAAATGAATTTCGAGTGAAGATGTATCTCTACAACAATGAAATTAAACGAGTTTCATGCTTTCTCAGAGATGAATCACTCTTTTTTTTTCCTCTTCATTTTCTATACAGCGAGAGACGCTCCTTATGCGAAGAAAAGAACACATTTAAACCACATCCAAATGACAAGACACCATTACAATGGTCATCATCACGAACATACTCGGACAGCTGCTGAGAATGGACCTCCTTTGCTTGTCTGAATTCGAACAATTTTTGAGTCAACTCACACTAGAAACTTCTTTCACGTCAAGAGGATTCAACAATTTATACATATACCAACAAGAGTTGTTTTAATCCTATTTACACTATAATTTTTTGACGAAGGAAAGATCATTTGAATCCCATCCGCAGACCATGTAACTCCATCGCAGGCTTAGTGAGAAGATTTCCAGATACAATGCTGCTGTTTTGTGGCTAGAAAATGTGTATAGTGGTTATACAGATCAGGAATCAATTATAAATGCCATAGATGTAATTCAGTGCAAGAGACGTTGCTCGAACTCTTAAAAAATGTCGACGGGTGCGTGTCGGATCCTCTAAAAATAGTGTATTTTTGAAAGATTCGACACGGGTGCGACAACATTTTTGGCAAGAGACACAGTATGTTGCATATTTTAACTATATACATGTGTTCTTGTCATTAGTTTTGGAGCTTTTGGTTAAAGACACTCATGTGATCGCATTATGCAGTCTCAATTGAACAGATTGAGCAAATTTTCGTATACCTCAATTATTTCTCGATATAGTAAGTGAATGGAATCAACTTCACTTGGATGTTCAAATTGAACAAGGAAGAGAATATGAGCTTAAACAACAATAACTAACTCAGTGAAATTCCATCAACGGGAATTGAAAGCTTAAAAGGAAAAAATATTATTATTTTTTTTGTTTCAAATTACTTGTCGTATTTCTCCTTTAACGTGTCTTTTAAGGAATATCAATCAAGAGGAACTTTTGACTATTTAAACTGCATTTATATCCTAAATATTTTATAAAACAATTACTACTAACGATAAAATAAGAAAAAAGCTAATTATTTTTTTCTCGAACTTCTAAATGACAAATAATATTCCTTCCTTTCCATCTTATTTGACAGTATTTTTTTATTAGTCTTTTTAATAAAAAAAAAGTAAGATAATAAATAAAATATGGTAATTAAATAATAAATAAAAATAAGATTAAGTGAGATTATAAACCACAAATTACCAGGACCCATAAAATGCGGCAGCCGCGTTTCCATTTCATTTTCCACATGGGCCCATAAAGTAAGTGAAATATGATCGGAAGGTCACGAGTTTTGACTATGAAAATAATTTTTAATAAAAATATATAAATAAAATAATAAATTTATCGAGGTCATTCGGTAGATGGTTCGAAAATGAATTATTTGATATCAAATTTTATATAAGTAGTATCATATTTAATAATATAGATTATTCATATATAAAATTAATAGTATGACGTTTGATTTGTAATATAGAAATGCATAAAATATTTATACTAGTTATGAAAGAATCTATATATTACTATATTTTATATAGCATAGAGGTGGAATTATTAATAGGACAATAACAATAATAAAAATTTATTTAGTGTAATTTCACAAAGTAAATCTGCAGATAATAAATCGTGCATAACTAATGTATAAATTTTCTTATAACTATATGCATTACTATTACTACATAACTCTAATTAGTTATCAAATAATTCTTATAATTTAATCCTCCAATCCACACTTTCACTTATTATAACTTTTGGTCTATCCTACCTACTGAACTACTACTATATTACCAACCACCATACTCATCATTGTGCACTCGATTTGGCGCATAAACGTTACGTATCGTTGATAATACATTAAAAATATTATTGATTTCTAAAATAATTATTATATGGTTTAAAATTTGGATTCAACAATTAAACATATCGAATGATAACATATGGAGATTGAAGACAAATCAAATATAACATAGTAAAAGTGGTACTAGCCTCAATGTATGAGCTTGTCCGATAAAATTTGTCCGCATTTCTGAAGATTCAGACATTCGATCCTTATTGGTCAATCTGATTTTGAACTTCAAAGCCGCAAGGCTAGTAAAATTTCAGTTACAGTTCAAGATAAGTTAAAGAGTATAATCGTTTCTGAAGAATCCACAATTTCTTTTAGCGATTACACAGTTCTACATATAACGAACACAACGTGCAAATGTAGATCATTATGAAAACAGAATTCACGTGAAACATTTCCTAGAATTTCGTAAATGTATTTGTATCCCTTATTCGTATTCCATTCCAATTTTCATTGTTTGCTTGCTTGTTATTGAAGTTCTATAACCTAAATCTCTCAAGCATATTTAATGTGTTTTTTCGATGGACGTTGTTGGACTATCATATTGACAAATATGCTAATAATATTTGTTACTTATATCTTATCAATTACTTTATTACCTACTATTTTCACTTGTTATCTTAGCTACGTTTAACAAGCAAAATAACATTGATAATGTTATTATTTGATCATCTCAATCTGCATGTTTTTGAACGACATCCAAATGTTGATTTTGGAGATAAATAAAATGACACACATATATGAATAATATTTTTTTTTAATGCACTCGTTTAATTTGTTCAATGTTTTATTTTTTACTTAGATATACTAGACAAGTGTTTGGCTTAAAAAATATATATATATGCTTATTTAATTTTAGCTTGGATTAACATATTGTTTTTTTTAAGGTAAAATAGATAATGTGTCACAACTTGTGACAACGAAATTATATATATATATATTTGGCTTATTATGAGTTAATAGTAAATTTTATAAGTATATCAAATTTAAAATTACGTAACAACTCAAACATGCAAATAGTAATCATTACAAGAAATTAATCCAAACATACTTTTAATTAACTTGGATTAAATTAGTGAAGAAATAGTCCACGTGGCAACAAGGTCCATAATTGTCAAATAACTTCTTTTTCTCTTTGGCGGTCAAACCCAATCTATTGCCTCAACATTTGTGGAATGTCCGTACTATCTTTAATCGTCACCGCCACACCACCTCTGCCACCGCCTTTAGTTCTTCGTCGATTACTAAATTAATTATTCCACGTTCATGTAAGATTGAAAAAGATAATGCTCAATAGATGTGACGTAAACAATCTATTCTAATAGAAGAAAATACAATACTCTACTAAACATTTTAATTTACATTATAGTAAATAACTTAAACCACGTAGCATTTGAACAACATGAAAAGATTTATTCATTCCCAACTTCTTTTCTTAAAAGTTCGGACTTTTCGATATTCACACTAGTAACTCGATGAACAGAACGTCATCGTTTTCCCCTATATATATATTTTAGACTATAGTTTCCCTTATATTTTTTCCCCTAATTACTGGAAATTAAAAAGGGGAATTACGCTAATTAAACAAAATTACAACTAATTAAATAAAGGAAAAGTTCAAGAAACATGCAGAATCTCCGATCATCAACTACGGCAACTTTCCGATCGATACAGAAGAATTTTCACATGTCTTCCGGTGCCGGAAGAAGATTAAGGTCGAAATTAGCTTTTGGCTTGAGATCGTTACCCATAAAATCTATCACAGTTGATGAATCCGATTCACTCTTCATCATCCCACTCCGGCCGGCAGCAGCACCTCCATCTCCACTACCGCCGCCGCCGTGATGAATCACTCCAGCTCCTTGTAAAGCATTCATATAGTACATCGGCGGAGTGATTCCTCCGGTTACACCTCTAGGAGAATTCTGGAACAAAAACTTACCTACACCGTTGCTAAAAATACCAACGGATGATGAGCTTCCTAAGCTTAGATCCAACGGAACCGATTCCACCATTGCCGCCGCCGTCGCAGTCGCAGTCACCGCCGCCACCGCTGTCACCGCCGTCACCGCCGCCGCAACCGCTGCAGACGATGACTCAACGGTACTAGTCTGACTCGGACTCCGATTCACATCCTCCGGCTGCTGCATCACAATCTGAAAATTAGTTTTCGCTTTCGCACCTCGAAACTCTCTCGCAGCTTTATCATACGCTCTCGCTGCTTCCTCAGCGGTATCAAACGTACCTAACCAAACACGGCATTTTTTCCCCGGATCTCTTATCTCCGCCGCATATCTTCCCCACGGCCTCTTCCTTACACCTCTGTAATGCACTTCCTTCACCACCGCCGCCGCCGTCGTACATTTTTGCTTGGGCGCCATTTTCAGTTCGCCGCTTCCCGGAAATGGAGGATTATATATATATACGTATAGAATTTGAACAAGTCATTAGAGAATTAGGGCACGGTTGAGTGAAATCATAGGGGGGAAAGTGCCTCTTTATATAGGAACAACAGTCAATGGAGTCTTTGACTGATGGAAATGTAGGGACCATATAATATATGGTATTTTATTTTTTTATTTTTTATTTCTTAAAATGGAATTTTTTTTAATATTAGTATATCAAATTTGGATAAATATTAATATTGGTCCTTGTGATTTTCTAGTCAAATACATTTTTAACAAATTAGGACTAAAGGTTAATATTATGAGAAGATGTATAAGGAGTATTATATATTAATGACTTTACATTTTTACCTTTTTTCTTAAATTTCAATATTATTTTAGTCGTAGGCAACACAAATTAGCATTAGTCTCTATTACGACACTTTCTCTCTTCTCGACATAAATTAGTATTACATTCATTTTAAATTTGATTGTGACAAATACAAACAATTAATGTTGTTTTTTCAATTTATTGCATAGGTCTTTAGAAGGATATTATGTCTTAAACAAAAGTGATCAATGTAGAAAATTGTGTTGGACTTGTATTCTTGATATTGTTTTTATAGTAATGAACATCATGTATATATATATATATATGATCATATGAGAATATTTTTTTATCGGTTAAACTGAAAAATCGAATCGTTAAGAACTAAAAACTGATTAATCAAAAAATCGATAATAAGTATTTTATTGATTTAATTATCAATTTAACATGTTGATAAACCGTAAATTAATAAATTGAGTTACTAATATATAAGACTGAATCGATCGATGCACAATCCTGATAAATAGTAAATGAGTGGAAAATGATAAAAAAAACTATAAGAACCGAATCGAAATATATACATAAGTAAAGGCTTAAAAGTGCAACTATATATATGTACATATCTGAATGCCTGCATGGGCTATTTGTTTTTATTTTATTTTTAAATGCCACGTGCATATATCCACACACTCAAAAAAAGAAATAAGTAATAAATGGAAAATGCTAATTTTTAATTTGGAGTTATTACTTTTTACCTACCTAAAAAATATGGAGTTTTTTTCTTTTTTAGGGAAATCACCAAATAAAAAACAATTTTTATTCTATCGTTGAATTAAGTTATGAAAAGAATGATATATATATGTTTGAGCTGATAATAAATAATAATTGTTCTTTACATTTTGTGATAACAAATTAAATATCACGTGTACACCATTTGTATAAATTTGATTTGATTGTATATACGTATAAAAGATTTGCCGTCAAGTTTTTAGTTTTGCAATAAATAAAATATAATTTGTATAGTATAAATATCTTCAATATAACTTAGTAAATGATAAATAATTCAATTTTAATAATTAAATATTGTAAATGGTACGTATTTTATATTGAGTATTTTTAAATTGTCAAACGATCTCGAACATAATTCAAAAAGATGTATAAAAATCTTTATTTTTATTTTTATAAGACATAATTAGAGGTTCTAAATGAAGCGTAATATAATTACTTAAAACCAATATGAAGGAGAAAAAATATAATATATAATTTTTTTCAATTTGGGTTTATTGTTTTTTTAGCTTAGAAACATGGAGGAGACTTTTTTAAAAAAATTATTTTGAGGAAAAACACTAAATCACGCTGTAAATTAAAATTCTTTTTCCCCCTATCGTAGACTTAGGTGATGAAAGATTAAAAATAATATAATTATTTGACCAAATAATAAATAATTGTTCTACATATGCGATAATAAATTACATATCACATGCATGTTACGTTGCTGTATAAATTAATTTGATTACATATGCTTATAAACAATTACGTCGTAATGTCTTCGAATAGATTGTCGTAATTAATAAATAATACTAATTGTCTTTTACGTTACACGATAATAGATTATATATCACGAGTATATTGACGTATAAAAGTGATTTGATTACGTATACTTATAAAAAAATTACGTATGCTTATAAAAAGTCATATCTTAACGTTCTCGATTTTATAATAAATAAAACATGATTGGTAAGGTATAAATACATTCAAATTAACCGAATAAATGACAATTAACTCAATTTTGATAACTAGATGTCGTAAATGACATAGCTTATCTTGGGCATTTTGGACTTTCAAACAATCTCAAACATAATTCGTGATAATTATCTTTTATGTTACGCGACAATAAAGTACATATCACGCAAACGTCGCCGTATAAAATAAATTTGATTACGTACACTTATAAAAGATTATATTGTAACGGTTTCGATTCTGCAATAAATAGAACATATAACTTGTAAAGTATAAATGTCTTCAAAATAACTGAGTAAACAATAAATAACACAATTCTGATAACTAAATATTGCAAATGATACACATTTTATCTTAGAACGATTTTGACTATCAAATAATCTCGAACATAATTCAGAAGATATACGATAAGTTTTTTTAATATTTTATATGACATAATTAGAGGTCCTAAATAAAATACAATATATAACTACTTGAAAGTTCACAAAAAATAAAATTTAATTCTTTTAATCTAAAAATAGTGGATGTTTCACAAAATTAAAAAGATATTTCATTCTTTTTCCTCAAATTTTCTATTAAAACATTTCTAATCCCTCATGAAATATACCATTTTAAGCTAAAACATCAACTATGTTGGACAGGGAGGAGTAACTTATAGTAATTAAGTATATTATTAGAAGAAATTTATGAGATCAAAAGCTTAATTATCTTGAAAATTGAAAAGAAAAAAAGGAACTTTACAATTCTTTAAAGTTTTCTTGAAATTCTATCTATTTCTACTATTAACACTTTATATAAAATACTCCTCATATTCACTTTTACTTTAACCTGTCAAAATAATTTATATTTAATCAAAATTATTTCTAATATATTAATTATTTATTTTTCAAATTATCTTATAAACTTTTATGCTAAATATAAAATAAAAATAGTAAAATAGTCATATTAATATATTTTTCAAAGTTCAAATCCGACGAGTAAAGTTATGGTGGAGTGTTAAGTGTTTTTTCATTCTTAACCAGAGTTCTCAAATTTCAATCCCACTCAATATAAAATCACCTTTCTTAGAAAACGTTTTATTCTCTAATGTGGGACTTTTTGACAGAGCGTGAAACCCAAAAAAAAAAAAAAAGATGTATGAGAGTAAAATATAAATTCAGTACTACTATATTTTTTTTCTAAAAAATTAAAAAAAATAATTCTACACGTGTCAGCTAGAGAACTAAAAAGAAAAAAATACAGGAAAACCGGAGACAGACGGTAAAAATTGAGTTGTCGGCGGCGGTTGGATAAATCGCCGCATAAAATGGATTTGTTTTATCTTTTTTATTTTATTTTATATATTAAGTGACGTTGACGGCGGCTCAGTTTGTTTTCTATGGCTTGGGTGGGGGCCAATAATATTTGATCGGCTAAGTCGGCGGAGCCAAGTAAAAAGAAGCCACGTATAGTACACGTGTTTGCTTAAGAAGAATTCATACTATAGTAGTAATACTTTTACTCTCCACTTACTACCAATCAACAAATATGGTGGATGGGGATGTCTAATTAACTTCTTTTGTATTTTTATTACTTAAAAAGATTATATTCGGTACGGAGGAAAATATTTTTTTATTAATATATATCTTTTTCCGTTTCAAAAGAACGATTTAGTTTGGTTTGATATAGAATTTAAGAAAATAAAGATTGACTTTTCAATTTTGTAATTTTAAATTAAAGTTATTTCAAATTTTCAAAAATATCCTATAATTTTGTGATTTAAAATATACTATATGGAGAACTAAAATCAAATTGTTACGAAAAAAAAAAAGGATCATTCTTTTTTAAAACAGAAAAGTAGGTCTTTTTTAAAAAAATAAAAATGAAGGGAGTAATTTTTTATTTTTGATACCACATGTTATTTACTATATTTAAGTGTGTATTTTGTTTGATGTTACCATTGAATTCTTGTATATATATTATAGGCGTGAAAAATCACGATTTTTTAAGAGTTATTGTCTATATATTTTTTAAGGGATGATAAATAATTCTCTATCAGGATACAACAAAGTTCGAAACATATATGCACTTGTAGGAATGCTTTGTATTTATAGAATTTAATAAGAAAACTTTTCATGAAAAGACAATCTTTTTTTGAACAGACAAAACCTTTGGTTGCAACGTTTATTTAAATTTTAAATATTAAATTCAAATTTTTAAATAAATAATTTATTCAAAATAAATCTTTAAATTTAATTAAAAATATGATTCAAGTCATTTAAATATATATTATTAAATATATAAACATAGACTTACTCAATTAAATAGACTAAATGAGCTTGACCTTAAAAGGACCTAACAGATGGCTTCTCCCATCAATGTGGAAACTTTCCCTTTATATTATAACTATCCTAAAATACATCGCATTGTATTGCTATTAGAGTGTTATATTTCTCTCCATTGTTATTTTTTCATTTAATTCCTACTTTAATTTTCTTTATTAATTGAGTCGATGGTCTTTCAAAAATAATCTCTCCACCTTCAAGAGATAGCATGATAAGATATGTTCTACCCTCTAGACCCCACTTTATAAGATTTTATTGGATATGTTATTATTTATTTAATAAATAAATTAAAGTATTATATGAAAACTAGCAAAATATTATAAACATCATCATCAGATAGGATTGATAGCGGAGGTTCGGGGGATAGAATGGTCGAGATGGAAATTGAGGACGTTTAATAGGTGGAGAGGAGATAATTGTACACTTTAAAATTACGTATAAAACTTATTTTTCTTACGTTCACTAAAAAAAAAAAAAAAAATTCTCCTTTGTAACAAACTTAATTTTTAAAAATATTTTAAAAAATCATTTTAAGTAGCTCTATTTAAGAGTTATGTCCTGTTCCATTCGAACGTATTTAATATAGTATTTTATTTTGCACAAGTTAATAGAGTTTGACTGAAGGCTTGGTTGTATTTTTCCTTGCATTATTTTTTGTGTCTATGTTAGGTGGGGGGAGATTTAGGTAAACATTTTAAGGTTATAAATGGTGTGTTTGGTACGAAGAAAAATGAGCAATTTTCTTTTTAATTTCTTGTGTTAGTATGTATATAAATATTTATATAGTAGCAAGGGTGAAGCTAGGTGGGAATTCGTAGATTCAGATGAACTTAATAACTTTTTCGTAGATTTTGTATTTGTATTAGAAATTAAGTAGACATATATGTATATTAATTTATGAACCCCTAACAATATTGATTAATGACTCAGTAGTAAGAAAAAGAACGTAAAACTGATTTCCAATCTAAAATTGTAGGTTCGAGCTAGTATAATTTATAAATATTATGGAAAGGGGAGAATAGAGATATGCAAGGGAGAATTTGTAGCCTTAATTAAAGGGCACATAAAACCTATTCATGGTCTCTTCATAAAATTAGGTATTTTGTGTATGTATATATATTTTTAAAAGGATTTAATATTAGTTGTTGGCGTCTATGCTTTAAAAATGTTCAATGATTTAGTTATTTACACAGAGAAACAATCAAAAAATCGAATGACTCAGTTGATTCAGAGGGTGGTCATCCACACAGATGACCCCCCCTCAATATCTTTCGCATAGGACTTGCCTAGTGCTTTATCCAATAAACACAAAGTGCTCACCCAAAGGACAAAAGCCGTGACAGAGGTTATAGCGGTTGCAGATTATCTTAGGCCAGTTACAAAAAAAAGTAATCTTATATAGTACTCTACTTTTACTTTAACTATTAAATTAATTCAGATAGAAAAAATAATTAAACTAACTCTTAAAAAGTGAAACGTGACAAATTTCAACTTCAAAATCTATGTACAAACAAATCTATCTCTATATTTTCAAACCTAATATATATTTCTATTTTTAAGCACCCATATGTGGGGTTCCCAATAGTAGTTTATTAAACGTGTTTCATCTTGTAAGTTAATTAATTTTCACTATTGCATTATCTTATTATTCCAATTATGAATAAAGAAAGTAGTTATTGGATAATATTAATATAATAAATCTTTTGGATTAAAAAAAAAAACAAACTTTGTTTTCCATAGTTTCAACTAAACTAATGTATTTCCAGTTTGGAGCAGCCATAAACTAGTTTCATAATTTTATTTTTATATTTTTTGATTATTAACTAATATATTATTTTAATATTCCAATTATTGGGCAGTCATCTCACTGTCCCATCTTTGAATTTTCATTTCATTTTTAATAAAAGAACAATACCTTATACCATGTTGGTTTATTATAGATAAATAGTTTTATTAATATGGATTGTGGCGGGCATTCGAGCTCTTGAGAATGAAAAAAAATATGTTGGGAGAATTGTCTTCACAAATGCAGGATTATGCAATGTGCAAATTTAGATTTAGTCAGACTTTAATGTAAATATAGGACATCGAAAGGAAAATCAAAACAACAACATTTTTCTTGAAAACAATGGTGGGAAAAAAAGGAGCAAAATAGTGGAATGAAGAAACCATTTCTTTCTCTTTTTATTCTTTTCTAATTTCTTTTTGAAAAAAAAAGTATATTTTTTCTCACTTAACGTGTGTATAATCTCTTTAATAAGTTCAGATTAATGGAAGTCTTTGTGAGACCACCAAAAATATTATCTCTAATGATATGTATTCCCTCCGTTTCGAATTGAGTGATATGTTTTTGACTTTGTACATAATTTAAGAAAATAAAGAAGATATTTAAATCTAATGGTCTAAAGTTAAAGATCTATCAAATGTACTAGTGCTTTAATCTCGTGGTTTTAAACATGTCAGGTGAAAAATTGAAATTAAAAAGTTACAAAAAAAAAAAAAAAGAGTCATTCTTTTTGCAACGTACTAAAAAGAAAAATAGATCAAACAAATTAAAACGAAGAAAATACTACCAAAATAGTTTTGATGGAAAAGTGTCAATGGTCTGATTGTGAAATTATTGTCTCCACCATTTTTTGTTTTTATATTTTAAGCTATATGCTTCGACAATGTAATTTTTTTATACGATCGATATAAATTAGAAACATGTGCATCGAAAGGAGCGATTAAACACCCTTTACAATTGAATATTCCTTTGATATCAAATAATGGACAAGTAAAAGTGAACTAAGAAAAAGAGTATCTGCATTCTCATTTTCAATGTAGAATACATGAGATTTCACATATAGTGTGTGTTTATATATATATAGAGAGAGAGAGAAACACACACCACGAGAATAATGTCAAGAAGTTGAAAAATATTAAATATGTACCCCACAAATTTGTGCTCAAATTTTAATATCTTTGAGAAATTTTAAGTCAAGGTTTCTCAGAGTCATTTTTATTTGACAATTTTTACTTGTTTTCCCATTCTTCTTGTGGTGTTAATTTAATTATTTAATGTAGTATAGTACTTGTTTTCTTAAGAATTCTTTGTGCCCAAGACCTAGGGCATTGTCATGGGTAGGTGGGTGGGTGACAAGGAAACCAAGTCCATGCAAAGCATGTTTCAACTCCAATTATCTTGGATCTGTGGCGGAGTTGAGATTTTTATTAGAGATTCAAAATATAAAAAAGTAAACAAACAAAGAAGTCAAAAAAGTTCAATATCTACTAAATATACATAAAAAAAATAAAAATTTAACCAATCGAAAGGGATTCAGATGAACCCCCTTCTCCCACCTAGCTCTGCCCCTATAGACAAACACGATTCAGAATAAATTTTGAGTACCTTTATATGCTTCCTTCTGTTTATTTCATGCGATACTATTTTCTTATTAATCTATCCAAATATATATATATATTAACTTTAATTTTATATTACTGACCTCAACTACCACAGAGGGGGACTTAAGAAGAATGAACTGAATTTAATATATTTTTTCATGATTGATTGATTGACAAATTCAAGTCAATTTGAAAATAATAGCATCATACATACTAGAAAATCAAACACATTGAAACAATGGCAATTTGTTGGAAATTTCCAAGAGAAATAGTAAAATAAGGCAATGTTGTTTATTGAGAGAAAAAAAGCATCAATAGATAGTTCATCTATCTCTTAAAAAGACTGTTTCACCCTCTAACTATTTATCCCCTACCCCACCTTTTGCTTAGCAATATCAAATTCTTTGCGAAAGTCGAGAATTGAATGCTTTCTCTTATGTGAAAGGAGTTTGATGCTAGTTTAGAACACTTTATTTGGTTCCCTTATTAGTCTCACTAATGTGGTTGTTTCTCCTCTTCAAGTTTCTCATAGCTTTTTACTCTCGTAATTTTGAAACATTTTCCTTGAGCCGAGAGTCTTATAAAAAACAACCTCTCTATTATATCCAACGATAACATTTATGTATATCCCACCCTCTCTAGCCTCCACTTATAAGGTCATCTTGAATATATTATTATAAGGACTCGAGGTATAACACTTAATATGGTAGATTGGCCCATTTTGCCAACCTCTAGAAAACTCCGAGTACAGGCCTAGATCAATTGTACACACCAACTTTTAAAAGTAGCATGTAGACCAATAAGAGCACACTCAATTCTCATTAATACATGCATTGTTAAAACCATATAGGCGCAAGCTTGAGTCTGTATATAATTTAGACAAATATTATGAGAGAGAAGAGTGGAGGGCTATGAGTTGAGGGTGAAGATGAAATGTGTTAAAGGTGGAAAGAACACAATCAGTAACACGAAACTTGTTTAACTTCCCTACTTCCACCGGCGAAGTTTTTAAGGAACTTGTTCTCCTAGAAAAAATATTTTTAAAAAAGTTGACCAACCAAACATGAAAAAATTGAAAAACATGTTCTGGAAAATGTTTTCTTTCCTACCACACACCCTCAATGAAAATTTCTCATTAGCATCATTACAAACAAAAGGATAATTATGAATTCCATATAACTCAAATGATTTGTTGTCTAACTCGAACTTTATCACTTTTCATTTAGATATAAGGAATTATGAAAACTAGTAATTTCAATCTAAAGATAGCTCACGAAAAGATTTCTGCATGAATAAAAGGTATTCCAAAAGAAGGATAAATGGTGATGTAGTCCTACTCTATGATGGCAAAGAATACAAAAAAGCTTAGCTCCAAAATTCAAACAGAAAATGGAGAAGATTTCTGGGGTTTTTAATGTTACATTGTCCATCGATATCCGTTGAACTATGAAGACATGCACTGCATAACACAATCATCCATCTACAATCCAAGAACAGAAAACACTTACGGGAAGGCAACATAGATAAACAAATTACTCGTAAAACAATAGAAGTTGGCAAAAAACGGGAGAAGCAGAAGGCATCAACATGATTCTAAACAGTATGTTCAACGAAGTTTTATTGAAGTTCATAGATTGATTGTTACAAAATCTTGAAGCCGAAAAGGAAGCCAATGAGCATGTAATCACAGCCCTAAACAAGGAAAAGCCAGTCGTCAAAACTACTATATGAAAAAAAGATGTTTTAAAATAACCCGAAATATCATGCAATAAGGTTCTTAGAGATCATTCTTGACTTAAATACTAAGGTTGTCATGCAGTTTAGCGTAGAAGTAGTTCCTAGCATACTGCCAGAGATATCAATAGTTGATGCATCAGAAGAATTCAACAAGCTACAGAAGAATCTAAATTCACGGAAAGGGAAAAAATCCCAGTTTCACAAACGGGAAGAGTAGAACGGAAATCAAATGACAGTCATAGAAGAAACCAAATATTTCTTCTTCAGAGCTCATACAGACATTCTCTTAGACTGCATGGACATAATACTTCGGTTGAACCCTCCGACATCATAAATCATCATTGCAATCTGATTGAATACCAAGTATTAGAATAACCCTAAACATTATTAAATTAGAAGAGCTATATTGAGAAAGAAAATATTATGTGCTAAGCAGATTCAGTCCCTCAGATAATCTGATTAAGTTATCTCAAGGCCTTTTAAGTTTTTAACTGCTAGGCAATCAATGACAGCCACATCACAAACTGATCAATCTAATTAACGGACAATTAGGTGCAAATCACCTCAAACACATCATTAAAAAACTCCACACTTTTTAAGGATGTAAAGATATTTTGGTTAAGCACTGCTGTGTTCAATATTAATGAAACTGCAAGTCATTAATCTTCCTATTTCAGCAGGTTGAAATTTACGTAATGAAGACAGACTTCGAATATCAGAAAAAGTTGAAATCTAATCAGTTCAATGTCATTCATCACGAATTCAAGTTCGATCTACTAAGAGATTTATCTGGTTACAAGAAACTAAAGTTTAACAATTCAGTAGCTTATGAGTACTAGAAGAACACTGGGAATAAATACAAGTTAAACCTACCAATTTCTTATTCCTTTTCAATACCTTACATCAGATTTTGTTGCATATTTTGATCTGCTCCTAGTAGTAATAATGTAGAAATCCGATTTTTTAACCTGTAACTCACAAAGCCTAAGATCATACTTAAAATATCAAAGATTTAGCCTAAGAAATATATATTTTTCATCATGTTTCATTCTTTTGTTAAATTACTCTTCATCATGTTTCATTCTTGAGGCTTCAAAACATGAATGCTTCTAATTGTCCATAGGTTCCCATGACACACTGTTAGGGTATACAGTCTCAGAATTTTTCAGTAGCAACTTGGCATTAGCAAACAAAACGATACAAGAAGACATTAGATACTTTCAGGAACAACGTAGTCCCAAGTAACCGTCTGGTAGATTACTAAATAACTTGATTTTTTTTACACCATACGAAGACAATAGATTAAGCACTAGTATAAAAATGCTTTCAAGACATCCAAATATATCCTTGTAAAGAGCTTTGCCATTGGTAATAAACTACAAAGAATCCAAAGTTCAGAAAAAGGAAAAACATCCATGTTCTCATTCACTATCTACTTCTCATGTTCTTACACCGCATGGATATTTCACTTTGCTTGTACTCTCTGACATTCATCATGCATCATCATTGCAATCTGATTAAATGCCAAGTATTAGAATTATGCTTACATCTTCACAACTACAACTGGAAACGCAACATATGTATGCTAAAAAATTTTAGGTCCCACCATCAATCTGACTCAATTTTTTTGAGGCTTATCAATGGAATTAAATCATCAACAATCAAATACAGCAGCATGATTCACAAAATCTGATGTATTTCGATCAACGATCAGACGGACACGACAAATAACATCAAATGCTCATTTCAAGTGTCAGCTTCATGACATAATTCAATGATGTTCAGAGGAGAATAATTTTAATTCCTTAGGAAATTGAAGTCAATTAATTAATAGTTTCCATAGGAGTTTATATACTAGAATCTTGACCACTATAAAGTATTCTCTGTAGATAGGAAGGACAAAAAAGAATAAATGGATAAATGGAGACAATCCTACAATATGACCGTCAACAACATACCCAGTGTAATCCCACAAACCCCAAGTGGGGTCTAGGGAGGGTGGTGCGTTTTCAGACCATACCTCTACCATTTCCGATAGACCCTCGGATCAAGTAAAGCATAACAAAGCAGGTTTGAAAAGGAAATACAATAGTAAAAGATGTACATGTACTCCTAAGAAAATCATGAATCAGAGAACATTGTCACCTTACTCGAGTTTGAAGCATGTATTATCAGCATTACTCATACGATTTGGAAGTTGAAGGGATATTACTATAATACTCAATATCACATCAACAAGTTTAGCTATGTATGTGAACACTCATGTGATAGTTAAGCCGTACATTTGACAATATAGACTAGTAAAAGAGAGGTGGTAATAAGCAATTGATCCTTTCCACATATGCTAACACTTCTTCCTTTGCCAAAAGCAATAAAAAAAAATCGAATATCAATTGTTTAGTTAGTTACATCATAGGGGGAAGGTTCCTCACCAGATCTAAGAAAGGAACTGTTATCAGTTACTAAAATTGACAGACTAAAGATATTTGTATAACTTGAACTCCATTTCATGATCTTCATCTAGTCTTCTCTTGTCCTACAATATTCAAGAATTACTTTTTACTGCAGAAAGAGGAAGTACTGATAGAAGAAAATAGGTTATGGCTGGAGCATAAAAAATTGCAACATAATTGATTCCTAGAGAATTGAGTTCATTAACACAATAATTTAATTCTACTGTCAACACTCAACACATCTCTATGTTACTACTATGTTTTTCCTTCCTCAACCTTGTTCTCCTTCATATACTTACTTTTTCCCTTTCCAGGAGTTCACGCTGAGGTCAACAACCTGAAGTTCAACTTAATGCTGCAACTGACTTCACCCCTCCCACATGGTCAGAGCTTGATAAAGAAATTTTACCTACAACTATTGGGTAATCTGCCAATGGTATACTGGAAATGCCTTATGTTTGGCAATCAAGCTAGACTTAAAGCTTGTTTCACTATGTGCCTATGCTTGCAGAAAAGATTGTTAACTACTGATAGACTCATTCGATGGGGAGTTGAGGCTAATCCAACTTGTGTCCTATGCCTACAAGGACCTGAATCTCATGAGCACTTGTTTGTTCACTGTCCAGTTGCTCAATCTCTAAGGTCCAGAGTACTAAGGTGGATCAACAGACTAGATTGTCTTGCTACAAACCAGGATGACTTTATGTTGTGGGATATCAGGCCGGCTAAAGGTAAATCTCATCCATCTCAACTCTTCAAAATGGTGCTTGCTGAATGTACTTATGCCCCATAGATTTGAGAACAAGAGAAAAATGGTGGTAAGTATGGCCAAGGATCCGGCATATATGTGCACTGTTCGCGCCCCAACTGGACTACAACCCTTAGTACATAGCTTACAGTTTTGACTTGCATTGTGCCTGATCTTGTGAAGTCTGTTTAGTACTTCTTATTACCTTAGAAAGCTGTATTGACTTTGCTGAATTTGTAATTACTGATACTCGTGATTAATAAAGTGGTTAATTACCAAAAACAAAATGAAGTTCAAAGCTCATAATTAATGACTATCTCAACTCTCAAGCAATCAACTTAATGCAATTACCAGTTGATTTAAAGGCCAAAATATCAGAACTAATGAAGATCCAATACGAGAAAACATAATTTCATTCATGAATGACCAAACAAAACCATACAGCTCGAACAACTCGATACATATATACAAGTGATTGATCCACGATTCACACATAAAATTCACAATCAACACATCAATGGATCCACATATAGAAAGTTCAACATTCAATAATTATACCTTCAAGAGTCCAACCATAGCTCCGAGGAGTAGCCGATAACATTGAAGTGAGTAATGCTGAGGCAGTCGCAGTATGAAATGGAAACATCGATTCCACTCTAACACAACTCATTTCTACAGGCGACCTTCAAAATACAAATATCAAATCTATCAATCATAAAATTCATACTATATACTAAATTTTTTACCGAGAATAACTTTCTTTTTGTCAGTGTGACCTGAAAATGCGAGCGGTGACTGGTTTTTGAGTTGGTATGCGGAAGGGAGAGGTCTTTGGCTTGGCGCCAGAGGCAATTCTGGTGGTTGCTGCTGATCGGCCGGAGGTGGCGGCGGAGCGGAGGAAGGACCTGGCGGCGAAAGTGGCCATAATTGTAAGAGGGAAATGAGAAGAGGGAAAAGGGCTTTGTTGGGGTTTTAGGTTCAGAAATAGGGGGTTCCTATCTTCTCATTTTCCCTTCTTTTAAATTTTTTTTTAATTATAATTACATCAAATACCCCTGCATTCGGTTCGGTTTCGATTTAACGACTAAGAAAATACTTCTAAAACAATTATGTGACTTCTCTAATAAATTTTACGCGGCAACACAATTAATATAACTTTACAAATGCTCATAAAATAGAAACAATAATAACAAATATGAAAAGAACATTACAAGTATAACACAAAGATAAATTAAGAGGAATATGTTTCTTACTTTAGATTTTGACGTTTTGTATAATATGAAGTTGTGAAGTGTGAATTGAAGGAAGGACAAATACAATAACTAGTAATGTATTGAGATTAATATATCATATTTATGTACAAGTAAAAGTAGTAAATTGCTAGTATTAATAGGTTATCGGTTTACCCAATAACACAATATTAAAAACCAATACTGAACCAATAATCCGATAATTTATTTTATAAAATCATGTAAAAAAATTGTTAACTCAATAACAATAAACCAATAACACTTTTTTCGATTCGATTTATCGATCAATTCGATTTTTGCACATCCCTACTATAATATATGACACAATTTTGAATATATTTTTTATATTTTAAAATGTTAAATATTTACTCCTCTTACACTGTAAAATTTTATATTTCGACTGAGATATATATATATATATATATATATATAATTATAAGATCTTATTTATTTGTAAGGTCATCATCAAATTATTCAAATCTCAATTATTAAGTTTGTTCGTACAAAAATATGTTATTTATTTGTAATTATTTAGATCTCAATTAAAAATTTATTTTTTTATACAAAAAGAGTGTCTACTTGTCATCTTTTATACATATACAAATACAAATTACACATACACACACACATATATATATACACACAATTATATGACATATATACAAATACAATTAGCCTCTCTCCACTCTCTGACCTTTCTCGCTCGCCCCTCTCCCAATCTTGTTGGCCTCTCTCCTCCCTCTCCCAATCTCCCTCGCCCGATATACAAATACATATATGTATCAATTATATATATATAATTATCTGATAAATATACATATACATCGTCTCTCTCCACTCTCTCGCTTGCCTCTCTCCTCCCTCTCCCAATCTCGCTCGCCACTCTCCTCCCTATAACATGTAGCTACGAATCGTAATTAGCAAACTACAGCTATGGAGCATAATTAAGCTATTTTTGAGTGGTTATATGTGAAAGTTCCCCGTATTCAAATCTCAATTATTAAGTTTGTTCGTACAAAAATATGTTATTTGTTTGTAATTATTTAGATCTCAATTAAAAATTTATTTGTTTCATACAAAAAGAGCGTCTCCTTTTCTTTGTTTTAAAAATGTTTTTTTATTTTCAATTTTATATATAATATATTTAAAGACACTAAATTAAAGGTTATTTTGGTACAAACAAAATGAATTAGAAGGACCAGACTCAAATGTTTAAAAAATGTAACAATCAAGCGCCTGTAGCTCAGTGGATAGAGCGTCTGTTTCCTAAGCAGAAAGTCGTAGGTTCGACCCCTACCTGGCGCGTTAATTTATAATGTTTTAGTTTTTAATAGATTTGACCTATTTTTAAGATATATATTCTATATGTTCAATCTTTAAGGTGAAAAATATGTGGTTTATTACTTACTTTCGGTCAGGGGCGTATACAGAAGGGGGTCACCGGGTTCACGTGAACCTGTGGTCCCCTCCCAAAACCATATATACTAGTGGTATATTTTTTAATAATATATTTAAATATAGATGTGTGAACCCCACTCGAAGTATCATATAATGTTGTATGGTGATGATTAGGTGCACCTCTCTAGGTGAGGTTAGAAATTTGAATCTTTTATCTATCTTGTTTTAGTTTTCTTTCTAAGATTTTGTAACTAGTTTGGATAGATAAAAGTTAATTTTGGACCTATAATTTTAAATTTTTAATAATTTTCAGTAAAAATAACCTAACCGATCAAATTTATATTTTAGATCCACATTTTCGTAACAGTGCACCCATCATCTATAAATCCTGGATACGCCTTTGCTTTCGGTAGTGTTAGCTGTTATGATGGTGGCCAAGTATGAGTAAGGTAAAGATAACGTGTGTCGAAGGCTGGTGGATGACATATTCAATGTGGAATGTCACTTAACTAGTTTTCTCCGATTAAAACAGAGAAGTCATTAAAATTATAAATCGATATCGAAACTTTACATATAAAATTTATATTCTACATTAGCAATATTGAATTAAAATAAATCCGATTCTATAAGATTGCATCCGCCCAGACAACATTCTAGCTCCGCCCCTAGGTCTGAAAAAAATAATCCATAAATGGCCAAAGTTATTTATTGTCACAAAAAAAGAAATACAGGCCATAATGTAAAGTTATGTACTATGGCCTTTATAGACAAATGATTATAATGTTTCATGACATAAATAAACAACAGACAAAAAAAAATCCTAGCTACTAACTTAATTATTTCAATTCTCTTTTTAATGGTGAATTTGATCAATTAATAATCAAACAAGTTAAAACATTTATTTCATGTGAGAAAAGAATAGATATGCTGCATTTGTTTGGATGAAAAAATTGAAACACAAATCCTTTATTTTAGGACATAAATTTACAAAATCCCACCCAATGTAATAATGAGGTTTGGAGCTATAACTAATTTTTTCACGAGTTTAAGTTTTACATGCTTATATTTTGTAATGATAATTAATTAAAAAATATTTATATGTAGTTAAAGATATCATTTAATTATGGTAATTTGAAACGATTTTATGGAAATATCATTGCTTATACAAAATAAAATAAAAATACAATTAATAAACTGTTAAATCGTTCACTTTCGACCTAGCTGAAGTTTTAAAATGCGTCACTTTTTTTTTTCTTTCTATATACACAATATCTTTTTATATATTTTATAGATATAGAATTTATCTACGACGTTACTTAAATGAAATTAATCTGATTAGGGAATTCAAAAACTAGTTGAAGATTCGTACTTTAAAACAGGCTGTTACATCTTGCATACTTTTAATTTGTTTGATTAACATAATCACAAACTAATCATTCATCAAAGAGTAATTTTATAGTAAAATGGAGTGGTTTTCTTCCTTTTGGTATAGAAAGAAGAGAAAGCTAGGCAAGATGGGGTTATACATACAATATAATATATGAAATCAGAAATTTGAGAAAAGAAAATAGCTCAACGAATTTCTAGGGGAGAGCTCGCTCCAAAAAGAGGACTTTATTTTTATATCTCGAATTTGGGGCCTTCAAATTTTTGGGGCCTAAGTTAACAACCTTAATTAGAGGCTTAGCCTTCGAGCTTCCTTGGAAAGTACTTTATTTTCGAAGTAAATTTCTCCAACATGAATCTGAATTAATCGAATCGATGTGAAGCAAAAAAGAAGAATAACGTGGATTTCGTAAAAATAATATGACGAAAAGAAAAGAAGAAAAGAGAAGAGGGCAAAACCTTAAACTCACCTATAAGGAATTTTGGAAAAGATTGGAAATTGGAGAGAAATATAGTGTGGGGTTCAACCATGAGAGGACAATTATGAAAGGGATCATTACTAAAAAAATAACAATAAAATAATCGATAAAATTCATTATTTATTATTTCTAATCGATATACATGAATTATACATCAGTGTTCGAGTCAAATCCCACTTTACCATTGAAAAAAAGGAGAAAATGTTAATTACTAATCTTCTGTCCTAATTCTCGAAACAGTTTAGTCAATAGTTATAATTTGCTCATTTTTTTTTTTAATGTAAAGAAAAGCTAATAGTGAGAAACAAGAAGGCAAAAAATGAGGAACATAATGATAATATCTCATTTTTACCCCAACAATTTCTTGTTGGAAAATGAATATGTCGTGCATGGTAAAAAAACAATGTGTTAGAAGTTGAATCTACCAAGATAACTTGAAAAACACACCATTGCATGAGGAAATATTTGCTGGTCTTCTTTTGAAAGATCTTTTATAGAAACGATAAAGTTGTCCTCGTATAATTTATAGGTTGTGGTTTGAATCGTAAAAGTCAATATTATTACTTGTTCTATGATAGATTATTTGCATCACACCCAAATTATCAACCTCTTTAGAGTATGGTCAACGACCTTTCCCTTAATTCTTGCATAAACCCGAAATGTTTTATTCACTAATTTTTTTTAAAATTATTTTCTTCTATGAAAATGCCCTTGAAATAGACGAAAACAACTTTCTATTAGATACAAAGAAATATAAGTTTCACAAATAATATCTCACGTTGACGTCTCTTACTCACACTTCAACATACTCCTCCCTTACCCTACATCTAATTTTCACAGTGTTTGTCTATAATCTTGATGATACACATATTTTTTTGTTTATTTTGCATCAACACACAAGAAATAAATACAAAAATCATTTATTTTTTAGGAAAACATTTTTCTTCATACCAAACACATATTTAATGAAATAATTTAAATAAAATATTTATTTTTAAAACTTTTTTTTTGGTTACATAGAGATCATAAGGGAAGGAGAAGGAGTTCACAACATAGAAATCGAATCCACACCAATAAGATGAAAGTTCAGATAATCAAGTAAGTATTTCATATTAGTCGATCATTTTTCTTTTTATAGCGTATAATAAGAAATCCTAAATAAAAATATAACTTTACTAATTAACCCCTTAAAAAACTTTTTGAGAAAGAAAATTTTAATTAATGCTTTCTTGCTTTAGTAAGATGAACAAGTTATATGAGATAACTATTCATAATAAGATGTGAACTAATATTAGACGAAAAGGACACCAGATAACTATTTATAATAAGATGATGAACTAATATTAGACGGAGGGTACTAAAATTCATACGAAAACACAATCATATTCTCGATGGAAAAAGTTTTTTCTAAAAAACATGAACAACATATATATAATCAAAGATTTTCAAAGTCTCTCTCGAAACTTACAACAATGGCTTAATCACTTTTTCCAGAAAAAAATCCACTAATCCATTCATCTCCTTCAACAATTTTCATCAGTATTCTCAACAATGCATCTTCAAATCTTGCTTATACTTCTATTACCCACACTGATTCTCTCAATAAACCAAGAAACCCTTTATTTACACACCATAAAGCTTGGATTTGATGACCCAAATGGTGTTTTTTCAAACTGGAATCTCCATGATAACTCTTCACCCTGTAACTGGTTTGGAGTAAAATGCGACTCTTTAACTCGTTCTGTTACATCTATTGACCTCTCCAACACCAATATCGCCGGCCCATTTCCGGCTTCTCTTCTTTGCCGGCTCAAGTATATCAAGTACATTTCATTCTACAATAACTCCGTTAACTCGACACTTCCGGTGGAGGAGTTATCCGCTTGTAAATCTCTTGTCCATCTCGATTTAGCTCAAAATTTGTTAGTGGGTAGTCTTCCATCGAGTTTGGCTGAGCTTCCTGAGCTGAAATACCTTGATTTGACCGGAAATAACTTTACCGGCGAAATCCCGGCGAATTTTGGGGGTTTCCGGCGGCTTGAAGTTCTGGGTTTGGTTGAAAATTTGTTAACCGGGACTATCCCGCCGGAGATTGGAAACATTTCGACTTTGAAACAGCTGAATTTGTCGTACAACCCGTTTTCTCCGGGTCGGGTCCCGCCGGAGATTGGGAACCTCACGAATCTCGAGGTGCTTTGGTTAACTGACTGTGGGTTGATTGGTGAGGTTCCGGGTACATTAAGGGGATTAAATAAGCTTGTTAACTTGGACCTTGCGTTAAACAACTTGTACGGTCCGATTCCGCGCTGGCTCACTGAGTTAACTAGTGTTGAGCAAATTGAGCTGTACAATAACTCGTTCTCCGGCGAGTTTCCGGTGAATGGGTGGTCGAATATGACCTCGTTGAGGCGGGTCGACGTGTCGATGAATCGGGTTACCGGGTCGATCCCGAGCGGGTTGTGTGAGTTGCCACTTGAGTCACTCAATCTTTATGAGAATCAATTGTATGGTGAGTTACCTGTAGCAATTGCAAATTCACCCAATTTATATGAATTAAAGCTCTTTGGTAATAGTTTAAATGGAACTTTACCTAAAGATCTTGGTAAATTTTCGCCATTGGTATGGATTGATGTTTCAAACAATGAGTTTTCGGGTGAAATTCCGGTGAATCTGTGCGGAAATGGGGTTTTAGAGGAGGTTTTGATGATAGATAACTCGTTTTCCGGTGGAATTCCGGTGAGTTTAAGCCAATGCCGGAGCTTATTACGTGTGAGATTAGCTCATAATAAGTTCTCAGGTGATGTCCCTGTGGAATTTTGGGGGCTGCCACGCCTTTCGCTGCTTGAGTTAACGGACAATTCATTTTCTGGTGGAATCGCGAAAACTATAGCTGGTGCATCAAATTTATCAGCTTTGATTTTGTCAAAGAATGAATTTTCGGGTAATATTCCTGAAGAGATTGGCTTTTTGGAAAGTTTGGTTGATTTTGTGGGAAATGATAACAAGTTTTCAGGGTCGTTACCGGTTAGTATAGTGAATCTTGAGCAATTGGGAAGAATGGATTTTCACAACAATGAATTAAGTGGTAAGTTTCCTAGTGGGGTTCATTCTTTGAAGAAATTGAATGAATTGAACTTGGCAAACAATGATCTTTCTGGAGAAATTCCCCGGGAAATCGGGAGCTTGTCTGTTTTGAACTATCTTGACCTATCTGGAAACAAGTTTTCGGGGGAAATTCCGGTTGCGTTGCAGAATTTGAAGCTCAATCAGCTGAATTTATCGAATAATGGCCTTTCGGGTGGTATTCCTCCTTCATATGCAAAGGGAATGTACAAGAATAGCTTTCTGGGGAATCCAGGTTTATGTGGAGATATTGGAAGTTTATGTGATGGAAAAGATGAAGGTAAAACTGCTGGATATGTATGGTTACTGAGATTGCTTTTCGTACTTGCTGTTTTGGTGTTTGTAGTTGGGGTAGTTTCGTTCTATTGGAAGTATAGGAATTACAAGAAAGCAAAAAGGTTGGATAGATCGAAATGGACCTTGACTTCGTTTCATAAGTTAGGTTTCGATGAGTATGAAGTACTGGGAGCTCTAGATGAAGACAACTTGATTGGTAGTGGTTCTTCCGGGAAGGTTTACAAAGTCGTTTTGAGTAATGGTGAGGCTGCTGCTGTGAAAAAACTTTCAAGAAGTTTGAAAAAAGCAGATGAGAGTTGTGACATAGAGAAAGGTAGCTTTCAGGATGATGGATTTGAAGCGGAGGTTGAGACATTGGGCAAGATTCGACACAAGAACATCGTTAGGCTATGGTGTTGTTGTACAACAAGGGGTTGCAAACTTTTGGTTTACGAGTACATGCCTAATGGAAGCTTGGGCGATTTGCTACACAGCAGCAAAAGTGGGTTGTTGGATTGGCCTAAGAGATGTAAGATAGCTCTGGATGCTGCAGAGGGACTCTCATATTTGCATCATGATTGTGCTCCTCCGATTGTTCATAGAGACTTTAAGTCGAACAATATCTTATTGGATGTGGAGTTTGGAGCTCGAGTTGCTGATTTTGGTGTGGCAAAGGCGATTGATGTCGATGACAAGGGAACCATGTCTATGTCAGTCATTGCAGGGTCTTGCGGTTATATTGCTCCAGGTTAGAGGATTAATCCTTCACATTGGGAGTTTTACTAACATGATTTTGTTGAAATTGTTTTATGCCTTCCATTGCAAATTGTAGTTAAGATGTATGCCTAAATATAACTTATTTCATATATTGTAATATTATAATTAAGCGACACTCTACCCTCCTCAGACCCCACTTGTGGAATTACATTGGGTATATCATTGTTGATGATTGTTAAACGTCCAATATCTATAATCAGGTAGACAGCTAGCTATATATGAATAATTTTGGTCCATTCTTGAGCTATGTTGCTCGAATCCTTCAAAAAATGTGGCATGTCTTTGTCGGGTTCTCCCAAAGTTAATCAATTTTGGAGGATCCAATACAGGTGCAACAACATTTTTGGAGGATCCGAGCAACATAGTACTAACTTGAGTGCCCTTGTACATTAACACTAAGGTTTGCTCCAAGAACAGGTCATTCTTTGTTTACATTTGGTTTCTGGTTCTCGTAGTGCTCCTCCGGTTGAACTAAATTCTGGTCGTCTTGCAGAATATGCCTACACACTTCAGGTGAATGAGAAGAGTGATATATACAGTTTTGGCGTGGTAATCCTCGAGCTAGTGACAGGGAAACTCCCTGTGGGTCCCGAATACGGGGAAAAGGATTTGGTGAAGTGGGTTTGCGCTACTCTAGACCAGAAGGGTAGAGATCATGTTATTGACCCGAAACTCGACTCTTGTTTCAAGGAGGACATAAGCAAAGTCCTACAAATTGGCCTCCTCTGCACTAGCCCCCTCCCAATCAACCGACCCTCGATGAGAAAAGTCGTAAAAATGCTGCAGGAAGTTGGTGGCGGAGACCAGCTCAAGACAGCGTTAACAGATGGCAAGTTGACCCCTTATTACCACGAAGACGCATCAGATCAAGGAAATGTAGCTTGAAGATAGTCAACATATCTTTGCTTAAATGGAACGACATGGACAATGATGATTCATATGGTCGAGACTCGAGACCAACTTGTTTGGGATTGAGGCATAGTCGTTGTATCGTGAAAGTGAAGATGTGGGAATTTTTTTATTTGCTAATTGCTTAATACTTTGTCTATCAATACTCGATTTTTGGTTTATTTTTGGAGAGAAGGGGAAAACAGAGTTGAGGTGAAATGTAAAAGGATGAGCTGCATTACAAGTTACAACCATCAATCCGTTTGCATTTCGTTGTCGTTGAACTTTTTATATTAATAAAAGACAACTAGCACTACTGCAAACAAAGATTTTTTCCGTCGTGAATTAATGGAAAATTTATGTTAGAAAACATGATTTTTCCACTTCATATTTTTTCTTTTTACCAAACCAGCTCAATGGTAAAACACTCATTGAAATAATGAGAAGTTTCCTGATTTTTGTGTGGAAAAACACTGCTCTTTTTTCTTTTCATACTGATTCACTCAAAAAAACTGTGAAAATAATCAATGAACATTTTTCGGTGGAAACTTCAAAGGGAAAATAGTAGGAGTAGTAATTAGGGGTGTACGTGGCTGGGTTAGTTCAGATTTTTCAAATATCAAACCAAATCAATTGTACCGAATTTTTAAATTCATAAATCAAATCAAATCAAACTAATAAAACTCGAGGTTTCCAATCTCGAGGTTTTTGGTTTTTTCTGGTAAAGTATTCATACAAAGTTACAAACATATAATTAACTTGTGCTCCAAATATTTCTTCAATCACACCAAAATACATCTATCTAAGATGCTTCTTAAGAAAATAACAATATATATATATATATTTTTTTTTTAAATAACACAAAATATGAGATAAGGGATGCCACTAAAATATTCAACAAAAAATAATAATGAAATTGCATAAAACAAATATTGCAAATTAATAAGTCATTAGGAAAATGATCATAATTTAAAAGTACTAAATCATGCTATAATAAGTCTAATAAGTATTAATTGTATGACTAAATATAAAGAAAAATCAAAATTAGATTATATATTTTAATTGTCTAAACCAATGTAAAACTAAAAAATAAATACTCAACATTATTGTCATTCTTAGTGTTGAATTGATTTTTTTGTTAGCACTAGTATTAATTTGATTTTGATTTGAGCTTATTAGAGTTACTAACATCCATGGAGTACTATAACATTTATTGGACCATTCAAATTCTAAGTTTCAAACTTAAACTTATATGTTAAAAGGTAAAAACTATGAAAAAGTAAAAGAAATATTTAGAAATTATATCAAAATAAATATTTTTATGTGTAAAATAAAATTTTAAAATTATATATATAATGTCGGATTAGTTTGGTGTGGGGTTGAATTTTTTTAGTTAAAATCAAACCAGACCAAATATAGTCAGTTTTTTTTCCAATACCAAACCAAGTCATATCAGACCACTAGTTTTTTTTTTGTTTGACTTAATTTACGATTTGATTTGATTTTCGGTTCGATTCTGTATTAAACCAAGCAACAATACTTTCTTATCAAATTGCTTCCAATTTTAGTATGACATGTATGAATTGATTCTTGAATTTCACGTTTGCAAGTAGTTTTTTCCAACACATCTAAGTTAAGTTAAGAGATTGCTTAATAAATATACAAACAAAAGATGCCATTTAATTACTTTGAAGCAACAAATTTTGTACAACAATATTATGATTGAAATTATCAAACTTTTTTTTCACATTACAAGAGAAGAAAATTATAATGGTTTTCCAAAAAGAGTACCTTGATTTGTTCTTGGTACCAATTGGCTTAATTATTATGTTTGGTTATCATCTTCATTTGCTCTATAGATACCTAAAAGTTCCTCATACTACTGTTATGGGCTTTGAAAATAATGACAAAAGAGCTTGGGTTGAAAAAATTATGTTGGTAAGTTGAAATAACATATTTCAATTTTAGCTATATGATTCTTTGTTTTCACTTTTTATGTTGTTTAGTATGATGATGATATGAAATACGCTGAAATGAAAGACGTGGAATTGAGGCATAGTTATTGTTGCTCATCTCTTTCCACTATCAATAAGATCTTTACAACATACTTTCGTTGTTTTATCTTATTGTCTCATGTTAAAACTTTAAGTTATGATTACGCTACTAGTGCCATTTTATGTTTAATTTGAGCTGAGGGTCTATCGGGAATAACATCTCCAGTCTCTACCTCCTTAAACTAGGGGTAAGGCTGCGTATACACCACCATTTCCAAACCCCACTTGTGAGATTATACTGAATATGTTGTTGTTGTTGCTACTAGTACCTTGTTCTTCGTAATTGTAAAGAGTTATAGCCTCCACGATTAATAGTGGAGCTAAACGAAAGGAAGGGTTTTTTAGTTGATTCGTCTTCGTTCGTAAATCACATGGTGCAAGTAAGATAAAAATATAGTCTTTTACGTATATATAAATTGTTGAATCTCCTCAACACAAGGATATCATGCTTCTCAAATCTCCTTGTTAGGATTTCTGGTTCCGCCACTATCTATAGTAATTACTAATTACCAATGTATTCTCTCAATCGTTACCTTGAAACACAACAACAACATATCTAGTGTAGACTTGTAGTCCCACCAAATGGGGTTAAAGGGTAGAGTGTACACAGACGTTACCCCTACCTTAGAGGTATAGAATCTGTTTCCGACAGACAATTGTTACATTTGATGATTTGATTAACTTTTATGTGGAATTCTTGCAGGATGATAAAAAGAACATTGATACAGCTCTAACTGTTCTTGGATCTAGTCTCTCTGGAGCAACATTCTTAGCATCTGTTTCACTAAGTTTAAGTTTTCTCATTGGAGCTTGGATGGCCAACAATAGTGTTTTCAGTAGTGAACTAATATATGGTGACACAAGACTAGAAACAATGTCCATCAAATTCATTAGCCTTCTTCTCTGCTTCATGCTGGCATTTTCGTGCTTTGTTCAATCATCGAGGTGCTTCATTCACGCGAATTACCTAATCAGCACGCCTGATACTGATATACCGATTAGCTACGTTGAATTGTCTGTGATCAGGGGAGGTGATTTTTGGTCACTAGGACTTAGATCACTTTATTTTGCTACACCTTTGTTGTTGTGGTTTTTTGGTCCTATTCCTATGTTTGCTACGTCGATAGGTATGGTTTTTCTACTCCATTACCTCGATAAGAACACGAAGGAATTGCATAGGCATCGATCATCTGTAAATGGAAAGCAGCCATACCAGAAACTCGAGGGAACAACGAGTAGGAGAGTACCTATCGAGCGTTTAGTTATGTGAAGTTTCTGTCCTTGAAGCTTGTACAAAGTATCATGAGATCTATTCTATGGTTATTTGAAGTAATGTAAACAATTGTGTGTATTTAAAGGCAGATTTTGTAACATATGTTTGCAATAACTATGCAATTGGTAGCACAAAAGCTCTGCTAATTCATGAACTTTGAAACAAAAAAAAGGTTCTATTTGTTATTTCTATATAGAGATCATAACAAGAAAGGCTATAAAACAACAACAAATTCAGAATTTAGACGCTGTGAGTTTAATTCGAGTAGGAGATCAAGTTCTAAATGTATATCTAATTCACTATATGCTTGTTATTCACACACATATAAAGTTCGAACTCCTTTCTAGCAGCTCCCACATTTTTGCTCTTTGGGTTTGTTTTGCTAATTAGTTAGTAATAATTTAGATAAAAAACGGGAAGGTTCAATTCCCCCACCTCATAGTCCCCTCCCCCTTTCCTCCCTTTCCTATACCATATTTTTTTTATAAAAAAAGATAGAAAACGTAAACACAAGATAGTTTAGGTATAAAACTCGCAAAAATATAACATTTCATGTGTTTTTGACCATTATCTCATTATTATATTAAGATTAAAGCATTTTTACTATTCCCAATTGATGTGGCACAATTTGAATATCGATAACCAAACTTTTTTTTTTTAAAAAAAAAATCTTTTGAAATAACATTTACTTTTTTTTTGTAAATAAGGTAAAAAAACTACTATACGTTATAGTAAATGATAGTTTAAAATATTTAAAAAATTATAAAATTAAATACAATAAAAAAAAACGTGTTTGAGTCTCAAAATCCGAAAAGGACGGAAGAACCATATATTCCAAAGCATCCCTTGTGGGTCATTCTTGCAAATCACCCGTTTATTCACACTCGAAAGTCGGAGCCCCATTTACGGAGTACCCGCCAGAACGCGCCGAATTTGAAATAAACCCTAGCATCTGAAACCCCTCAACAATGGCGTTCACATTTACTCTCACTCACTCTCCGGCCAATTCAATCTCACCGGAAACCAATTCCGTAATCAGAAAATGTCCTTTTTTCTTCCGGAACTTACACTTCACACCTTACAGAAACCGTCGCCGTTCCATTTCATGCTCGGCGCAGCAGAAGCCGTTTAAGCCGATGACAGAGGAAAATATTCTCGAGGCAGTAGCTGATTTCGACGGAGATGAGAAATCTGTACCTTGCTTAAGAACTTATGAGAACGAATTAGCTCGACTCACATTGGTTGGTGCTGTTGACTTCCAGCAGGCACTCACTGCTGCTGCGGCGGACGGTGGTGAAGCTGCTGGAGAACATATTGCCGCTGGTATGGATGCTATGGTTGTTGAAACATTGTTTCCGGGACCTTCTGATGAGCATAGTACTATTTCTACTAGACTGGTGAGTTTATGTATAAGTACTACTCCATCAGTCCCAATTTAAGTGTTTTAGTTTGTCTGGATACAAGTTTAAGAAATAAAGATAGAATTTTGTATTTCGTGTTTGCAAATTAAAGATGTGTGTTCTTAAACTTGCTAGGTTGAATGATGGAATTGGGAAACTTACTAAACATAGAAAGAGTGACTCTTTTTGGGACAGATCAAAAAGGAAAGTAAGACACTTTAATTGAGACGGTGGGAGTAATATAGTTGTGCTGATATTTGAATTGTTAGAATTCACTTGTACATATATATACTGGAGAGCACAATATTATTTCTACTAGATTGGTGAATTTATGTACATGTACTACTCCTTCCGTCCTAATTTACAGTGTTTAAGTTTGACTGGACACGAAGTTTAAGAAATAAAGTGAGAATTTTGAATTTCCTGTTTGCAAATTAAAGATGTGTAGTCCTTAAACTTGCCAGGTAGAATGATGGAATCCGGAATTGGAAAACTTACTAAATATAGAAAGAGGGACTCTTTTTGGGACAGACCAAAAAGGAAAGTAAGACACTTGAATTGGGGCAGTGGGAGTAATATAGTTGTGCTGATATTTGAATAATTAGACTTCACTTGTGCATATGTAGACTGGTGAGCACAGTACTATTTCTACTAGACTGGTGAGTTTATGTATACGTACTAATATAGTTGTGTTTAGAGGCGGAGCCAGGATTTTTATCAAGAGTCTTTAAAATATAAAGAGATAAACACACGAAGAAACCAAATAGAGTCAACATTATTATATATACATAAAAGTTTTGAACCCCTTGTGGTACTCTGGCTTTGCCCCTGGGTGTGTTGGGTATTCAACATTTACGATATATACATAAAAAAATAATTTTGACATTATATATAGTTATATTTTTCAATGAAGGGGGTTGGGATAAACCCCTTGCGGTACCTTGTCTCTGCCCCTGGTTGTGCTTATATTTGAATAATTAGACTTCACTTGTGCATATGTAAAATTAGCTTCATTTGTTTAATCAACCTTTAAAGTAAGTTTTAGTCTGCTTATCCTGCATCATTAAGCAAGGCCGATTATTGCGATAATGGTAGACTTGCTACTTCAGAAGCACTAATATAGTTTTTTTTTGAAACTCTGAAGCACTAATATAGTTGTGTCTGATATTTGAAAAATTAGACTTTAGTTGTGTATATGTAGAAGTAACTTCATTTGTTTAATCCACCTAGAAGTAAGTTTTGTTCTGCTTATCACGCATCATTAAGCAAGGCCGAGTATTGAGATAATGGTAGAATTGCTATTTCAGAAGCACTAATATCGTTGTGAGTGATATTTGAAAATTAGTGCATATGTAAACTTAGCTTCATTTGTTTAATCTACCTAGAAGAAAGTTTTGTTCTGTTTATCCTGCATCATTATGCAAGGCCTATTTTAAAACAATGGTAGAATTGCTACTTTCGTGACCCACTAGTCGAGGCGCGGGAATGCAAGGGCCATCTTCATATTGTATAATTTCATATACAATGTGAATATATATTTTTATATCTCATTTTAAATCTTAAGTTGTTCATAAGGGAACATACTGATTCCTTCAACATTAAAACTTTGCATTCCTCTTATATGTGTTTGGAATAACCATTCATGGATTTTTTGGAAACAGAGTATGTAGCTCATATATCAACCATAGATCTCTAATTATAGAAAAGTACAATCTCCTGTTTTTTAAGTCACTTTATTGGTATGTTTTTTCTAACAACTGAGAAATTCCTAAGGTCCAGCTGGTGCACGGTTCGAAACTCGATGAATAATGGGACATCTTTCAACCCTCCTCCGCTAAAAATATCAGGCTTTTGTTTATGACAAACAACTGACATGGTTCTAATTCATGACATGCGACTAATCCACATCTCGTGCTGCTCTTTTACCCCTACACCAAAACCCAGGTGTCTGTATTTGCATGTTTGTTACATAGCCCATAGAATAATTTAGCTGCTGTTATTGAAGCTGAAACATTTCCAGCACAACCAATGATCCTTTTCCTTCAAGTTATAAAATTTTCTTTTCGTAGTTGTGGAAGTAGTTTATTGTTCGAATCATTTTTAAGGAAGTTGATGGTCGTCTAATAAATAAGAGTAATAGATCATAATCAATGAAAGAGAAATTAGAAAAAGAATCATTGGATTTCATATATAGTTGTGGTCTTTGGATGTGTTGTAATTATTCAATATTCCATTTGGATTGGGATTTTTCCTTTCCTTTTAAAAATATTTTTACTTCTATTAGAGTATTTGATTGACAATTTTTTCATAGGTTGTTATGTCTACTAAGTTTTAGCTATTGTTTGTAGCTTGAAGCCTTGTCATTGAAGTTAATAATGATGTTGCTGAGCTTCGTTTTTTCTGTGGCAAAGTTTAATACCCTTGCTTCTGTTTTTTGCAATGTATTATGATGGTTATAGTGTGTCTAAAGTTTGACATTCTGGCAGTTCTTACCAGCACGAAAAGTTGTGGAGAAAGCCCACAAGCTTAGAAGTACCATAACTAAAGAGATGCTTTCCGGAGCGACGTCTACAAATATACTTGCCATGACATTTAGACAAGTCACTTTGCAATATCTTTGGAACTTTGAACTAGTACTTTTTATACCAGGATCAGAAAGGAATATGGATGATCTTGAGACACCGAGAGAGGTGGGGAGCTTTTTTGATGTTTCTATATTCTTATCTTGTCTTTCCGTTCATTATGCTCTTTTATAATATCAGATTTATAATGTTTGCCTTGCAGGTGCTACGTGATACTGATAGGTTGAGTTCTGTTATTCCTTTCCTATCAGCAGGTACCTCCATCTTTTGCCATCACGTCATCAGATGAACGAGTCATTTCTGTTATTGCCGAAGTTATTTGTCTTTCTGCTCTCGAAAGCACTAAAAGTCATTTCTTTAATGAAACTCCCGGTGGAGCAGCAAAGAAGTTTTTCCCCTGGTTTCACACACATAAAAGCATTGTCTCAAAAGATTCCTCTGTTACTCTACACAACTTAATGGAATGTGAGATAGTTGCAAATGCCAATATTTTGCTCCAGAAATTTTCTTCCGAAAGGGCAAATTACAGACCACGGGACGGAAGATGGATGGGCAATTGGTTAACTTCAACTGCATACTCCAAACTGGAACAAACTGGAGGTCCTGAATTTATTGCTTGGCTGGGTGAGTGTGTACCTGCTTACAAATTGCAGATTGATGCTGAGAAACTTGGCAATGTGAAATTTGAAGGGTGGAAGGAAACAGCAACAAACACATGGGAGGTTTTCCTGACTCACTCCCAAATGGTAACTCCATGTTCTCTGCATTTCTGTTTCTTGCATCACGTTAAGGGTTAATGAAATGCATATTATACAACAAATACTTCATCAAAAAGTATCATATAAAGATAACTTAGATAGCTCCTTTGCCCTTAGGCACTAGTTTGTCATGAGTTACTTGAATAGACCTTACTTATCATTGGTCTTGATGTTGTTTCCGTATTTGTGGACAATTATCAAGAGATCCATGCATTTGGTAAGTATTTGTTTTACTGTCTTGTGCTTTGCTTTGTTGATTTGATTAATTCGCAACCACTAAATTCTCCAATATTTATCTATGGTTTGCCTAGCACTAAAACAGAAAGAACCTAGTCACCCTATGGGTAAGCTAATGCCAATAGACTATGAACATCTCTGTCATCAAGTGCTAATGTCTCCTAAGATGTTTCCAATTGCTTTTCCTTTTCGGTCTGCTTATAAGACTTAGATTAAGATGTGATGTGATCTACTGGAAAATTTTCATTTGAAGTCCACACTCGATGGGAATTGTAATCATTGATTCATTTCTAATTATTATTTGGTCTTGTTTTACTTTTTCAGGTTGGTTTAATTGACATTCTTGATATGTATTATGAAGATGTCTATACACTTCCCTACAAGCAATTATCATCGGGTGTTGTTGCAAAATCTTTCAATTCGCCATCTAGCAAGGTATGACATATAGGCTCTTTACATGCCTGCTTTATTTGTTAATATCCATGAAGTGATAATTTCTTCTGTAACCAGTCTTCTTTTTAAAATTTTAATTTGTAAACAAATACAGTTTTAATAAAGCACCCTCATTAGTTAGCTATTTGAAGTATTTGACTCCCTTCTGGAAGTGGTTTGCGTTTGACTGACACATGAAGCCCTGAATGGCTAGTTGGTATCTTCTTTGGTCTTGCCTTCCTTCCCATTCATGCATTCTCTATCTTTTGGGAGTATCGGATATGGATATAAGTTTTCTTTTATCTTAATGATTACTTTAAGTACAAAAGATGTCTTCTGGAACCAAATGGATAATAATATTTTCACCTTTTGGATTCTAGAGAAGCATTTCTATGTCAAAGGCAATCTCTATGGTCCTTGCAAGTGGAATTTTTCTTGTTGCTATAAGAATTCTTGGTCAAAGTTATCTTCCTCATCTCCTGATTAGAAAGCACTATCACCCGGATGTTAGTCCAGTCAACTCATCTGACATGATCTCTATTCAGCATCAGTCCATGGAATCTTGCAAGGTATGGACTTTATTAGTTCAAACACACCCTCAGATCTTTTACTTGTCATAAGAAGTTACTATTTCTATATTTGTTGTGGTCCATATGTACTATGACCGTGTAGTGAATGACACATGCTTTGCGTTGCTGGCCACTTTTATTGTTTTTTACGCTTTCTTAGTTGATTATCATTTTATCGTAGGCGTTCTGTCTTTTTTTATCAGTAGGTAATAATATTGTTCAATCATCACATTGCCAAATGCTCTTTGTTTCTGTAGTTGGAAGATTACTGTGTCTCCATCATTAGGAGAATCAAGGAATTTTATTGTTGGCCTGGAGATATAGCGATGGGTTCTGGCAGCTCTGCTTGGATTGGGGAGCTTCCGATATACTTGAAGTATGAGATGGATTCCAAAGATTTAGATCTTAATTCCAGCTCCACACCTTCAGAAGGAATTGAAGATGACATGAAAGCAGCTGCACAAGATATTGCCAGTTATCAGGTCTCTATTTAGGATGCATTATCTGGGTTTATTTTCTCTCTCTTTTGTCATTATGAACATAGAAACACAAGATTAATTAATCAGGATAGGCATGGTTTTGTGCTAATCATGATTAGAATCAGAGACAACGGAAGGCTTTGGTCTTTCCTGAACATTTAACCAAATAGATCTCCTTTGGGAATAAGTGAGAAATATAAGAGCTAACCACTGCATTTTATGGACAGACACAATTAAACAAGCTACTTATCAAGCTTGAGTACTTGATCTAGCTTAGATCACACCATAATCCTGTTCACAACTATACGATCCCCTTGATAAATGATTTAAATTTCCTGAAATGAGCTAATTGGAGTCAGATTTGCACTTTGAGTTCATGAGATTTCTGAATTATAAAATTTAAGCGTTGAAGATCCTATTGTTATTGCTACTTTTTTTTCCTCAGCTCCTAACACTTTTGATTTTAGTTTTTCTATTCTTGTAAGGCCTTTCTCTGCCCCTTTTAACTAATTCTTCTCATCTAGTCATCTACATTTCAACTCTTCTAGTCGAACATGGCTATAGACTTTATCATGGCTGTTTTCAATTGACTAGTTCATATGTTTCTGGAAGTTGTTGGTTTTGATGTGTTTATCATAGTTGATGTGCTTATAAACATATGACAAACAGGTTGTTTTATCTGGGGATGGTAAAATTGTTGGATTCCAGCCTACAAGTCGTGTTGCTGAAAATCAATGGGAAGCAAATCCTTTAGTGAAAGAGCTCTATGGAAAGGAAAAACTTTCTCCTGGTAAATACAAACAATTCACTCTAGCTGTTTCTTTAATTGATTGTCTAAGCCTACGAAGATGTCAGTTACTTAGCTATGACGATTTTTGAATGCAGACTTGATAGAACAAGGTCTCAAGATAATCCGCCCCAGTGATGCTATTGTACTGGAATTATTGATGTCAACAAATCCCCAAAGTTCATTTGCTTTGGTAAGACCAGTTACTGAAAATAGTAGATGAACATTTTTGCTCCACCACATTCAATATTTGTACAACTAGTTACAGTGCTGGACAAGCCTTTTTCCAGGTATAAAGGATCAAGGGAGATTTACATTTCTTTTTCGTTTCTTCTACTGTGATCTCATCCTAAATGTGAGTTTAGTTGGCATCGCTGCAGCATAGTGTGGTTGAAGAGCAATCTTTGTTTTCTCGCGTTAGTGCAAAGTTGAGCTAGTCACAATGTGCATAGCCAACTTTTGTACAGACAAGGCATAAAAGAAGAGTTCGCACAAACTTTACTTTTGTCTAGTAATTGCATCCACTAACAAGGAAGCAGAAAACGATTGGGTGGGAGGGAGTAAAACACCTGATCCATCCCAAACCTATGTTGCTCGGATTCTTTAAAAATCTTGCCAGGTACATGTCGGATCCTCCAATGTTTACTTGAGAATTATGCTCACGAGCAGGATCCTAGCTTAGGCGTCCCTTTGCACGTCTCTGTTACTCTTGGGAAGCATCTCCCCCCTGAATCCTGATAAACTACCCAAGAAACTCCTAAGGATTGTTGTGCACAAATGTTTGAAGTTACATATTAAGTGGACTTCTCAACACAAATACAAGTTTTGAGTCAAAACAATTGAGTTCTGCTGAACTCGTAACTAGAACTCTAGCTCCACCCACTTGGCATAGAAGAAGATAAAAGAAAAGAATGTGTTTCTTTTCGTTCATTTAGAAAAGAGAAAAAAAACCACCTTTACTTCTATTTTTGGTTGGTGAAGCAAAATGCATCTTCTTGTAACATTCAGTCTCTTGCAAATATTTTGTAATAAGAAAGTTTCCTTAGCTGAAATTCCCTTGATTTACAAATTACATATGAAAAATATAAAACAAGTAAACTTTTAAGCTAAATGTACTTCCATCCCCCTTTAATTTCCTCCACAAAATAATGTGCTATTAGTTCTTTTGCCTAACTTACATTTGTTGAAAATGGGATTTGATGTGTGTATATATATACTTGCATCCAGAGGCGTATCTAGGGTGGGTTCAACTGAATCCATTATTTTCTTCTCGAACTGTGTGTATACCAAAAACAAAGATCGCACTGATCATTCTGAACTTGTTGACTCTAGATTCTGGATTCACCTCTGGATCGATCTTTTTTCTTAACCGGAACAACATCCACCCTTCTTAACAGCAGATACATCATCTTTCCCAATGTTAATTGTTTGTCCTCTTGGCACAGAAGTTGGATCATCTCCTATATCAAGAGCTTTTCGACTAACAACTCGATATATCTGAGTGAGTACTTCTGTGAAGGCGTTTTCAACATTGAGTGCCTCGAGTGCAGATGTTTCCATGAAGAATGTGTTCTCTCTTTCTGCAAAACCGCTCGATTCGCCTGTGGGGACGGCTCGGAGGTGGCGGAGATCCGCCTTGTTTCCGACGAGCATGACGACGATGTTTTGGTCTGTGTGGTCTCTGAGTTCTTTGAGCCATCTTGCTACATTTTCAAACGTTACATGACGAGTAATGTCATAAACAAGTAAGGCACCCACTGCTCCTCGATAATATGCACTAGTGATGGCTCGATACCTTTTTTATGAGACATGAAAAATAATTAGATAATTTGCGGGGCGGTAAGGGGGATATCGTAAAAGTAGTGGCCACAATGATCATCTAACTAGAAATTTTATAAGAAAACAAAAAATCGTAACGTAGGATTGACATAATTACTTTGTTTTACTACTCTTCCTTCCCCACCCCACCCTAGTGCAAAAAGAAATGGTTATGTCCAATAGGTGAAGACTGCGATAGAAGGTGGTGGGGAGGGGGTATTGTAGAAGTAGCGGACACAGTGATCATCTAACTAGAAATTTTATAAGAGAATAAAGAATCATAGTGTAGGATCGATCAGTTATCTGAGCTTAACTGGTTAGTGATTAAAACAATTCCCATAAATTGAGAATAAAAGAAAGTCTCAAGAATTTTGTATATAAACACAAAATAAATATATTGAAAACGATTATTAAATTTGATTTAAATATAGTGATAGATCTAATAATATATTCGGAGTTCAAATAACTTAATGTTTCACAATCACTTAGATATGAATTTCAAAATACATTGTTGAATCCACAATGTCTAAATTCTGAACGCGCTATTATTCGATGTAATAGTAGCAAATATGGTCGGCCATTATGTATACGTCCATAAAAACACTTACAGATCGAATTAAAATTCTGAATCCATCACGATTTATTGAAATTAAAAGAGAGAGAATTGACACCTTTCTTGACCAGCAGTATCCCAAATCTGAGCTTTGATAATCTTATCATCAACATGAATTGTTCTTGTAGCAAATTCAACACCAATTGTAGATTTAGATTCTTGGCTAAATTCATTTTTTGTAAAACGAGAAAGCAAATTTGATTTGCCAACACCAGAATCACCTATAAGAACAACTTTAAACAAATAATCATAATCTTCATCAGCCCTATATGCCCCCATTTTTCTCTTTTAATTAATATTATTTATTTGCTAATGATGTGTTTTTTTTTTATACATATGAATTGAAAAACAAACAAACCACTTTCTCTTTTTGAGTAATTTTTTTTTTCTTTCCCTTTCACCCTTTCTTTTAATGACAAGCTCTTTCTTGTTAATTAGTTTTTTTTTTCTTTTGGAGAGGGGGAGAAAGTGGGGGAGAGAGAGAATTATAATAAAATGGATTAATATTAATGGATTAATGATTTTACCCCAAATGAAATAACAAATCACCTCTCCTTTTGTTTAGGAAGGATGTGAGGGTAGGAGTTTTTCAATTTTGCATGGAATATTTTTGTAAAATCAAGCCAATAATAAAGATTCCAAAAGAAGAATTAATTTAATCCGACTGATTAAATTAAAAATAGCTGATGGATATATAATTTATACATAATGTGTATGTTTGTGTATAATTAGTCTATAATTTATGTATACTGATTAGAAAAAGTAGATAGAAAACATGTTCAGCTATTTACGCGAAGATTTCATTCTAAAGAGCACATTGATGGTTCCCTTCCTCTTCTTTTTTCCCTAGAAAATGTAGAGGATGAAGGGTGTGTTTGGTAGGAAGGAAAATGTTCTCGACATAAACTTAAGTAATCAAAAAATATTATCCCAAGTATATTTATATATAATCTAGGTAAGCACTGTGATGGTTTCAGCTGCACAGATAGGGGGTGAGTGGGAGGCGACGAAAAGGAGACAATCAATGTGGATTGTCACTTATTATGAAACTTGTTTTTCCTACATAAACTGAAGTAGAAGTACAATTTATTCATTTTCTTGTACCAATAGTCACATTAATTTCTTTCTAACGGACTTTCTTACTTATTTTTCGACGTTCGGTAAAATAAACAAAAAACATTTTCTCAATATCATTTATATATAATTTAGGCAAATACAATGGAATAAGGACTAGTGATGAGTAACATTTTAATTGAATTAAGACGAAGATTCATCTTCTTTACATGACATTAAAGCTAGATCCGTCTTGATTCTTAATTTATCCAATATTAAACTTTCATATTATGTTTGTTCAAACTCTAAATATACTAACTCTACGCGTGCAATGGTCCGTGGGTATTAATTGTCCGTGACATTAAAGCTAGATCCGTCTTGATTCAATCTTTAAGATTCTTAATATCGAACCTGTTGTACTTTCTAAGTCATATGTTTAAACCTACTATTTGTTTCATTTTAACGGATTTTTACATTAAAAAAATTATGTTTCTCGTCAAAATTACTAGATTCAAATGAACCTATAACTAAATAATTACATTCTCCCATGTTGATTGCACAAATATATCGTCTCTTTGTATAGTCTTACATAATACTTAACTTAAGAACTAATGACTTTAAGATTGAGTTAGACCTAAGTTTCATTATCAGATACTTTCTAAAGATAGTGAAGTAAGATAATTCAAAAAGAAATCTTCACCTTTTGTGCAATGTATATCTTTATACCCCTTTTCTTTTTTAAAAAAATAATAGATTTGGGTCCATATGTTTTATATGATTTTAACATCTAGTATTTGTAATTAAACACTAGCAACACAAAAAAAAGTGGACATTGACAAGCCATACTAGTATAAACATTAGTTTGATCATGTTACTTGAAATTTTCAAGTAGTGCACTATAATTTGTTACAACTTTATAAAAAAGGTGGTCTTTCAATCAATTTATATTATGGAAAAATGTCAGTAGGGGATGTCTGGTAACTTTATTTAGACTTGCCTATATTCTTCCCCAATCATTTTTAATGTACTCCCGTTTTAATTTGTTTGTTTTAATTTTTTGGAGAAAAAGGACAAAAAGTTTGATTATAGTTTTTTTTATTTTAATAATAATTAAATTAAGAAAATTGTTACAAAAATGTTAAAATAAGGAAGGTGAGCGTAATATTGTAAACTACAATAAAGGTTAGTGTTATGGGGTCAAACCTGAGGAGTGATCTCCGAAATTATTCTTTTTTTTAATTATAATTTTTTTTAAATATTTTAAAGTTTATCTTGTATATAGTTTTTAAATATATAAGTTTTAGTTTTAAAAAAAAAATTAAAAATTTTATATCTAAATTCGTATAAAATATTTGTTGGTTTGAATCAAGCCAATAAAATTAAAAATGGTGTATTAAAATCATGGTGACGAATCGTCCTATGACGGCGACGCTAGCATCAATAGCCATTATACCATCACGATAATAATATTATTTCGTTTTTTTTAAATTATATATATATATATATATATATATATATATATATATTTATAAATCATGATGTTTGAGTAAACACATATTTCAAATTGGTTTTAATATTCACAATATTTTTCAAATTAATTAGTCAAACACAAATTACTGCTTTCCAAATCAATTTTTCGAAAAACATTTTTGGAAAAAAAATACTTCTCAAAATAAGCTAAAAAACTTTTTGGAAAATCCCCACGCACAAAAAAGATAACTATGCGGATTTTAGAAATTTGACCAAAATAAACTAGGCATAATATATAAACAATACTCAAACTTAGTCTCCGTTAGTAACTAAGCACTTCAACTTTGAATATACACGTCTAAACAACTCAATTCGATTCAATTATGTCAGTTGAACACTATAACTTACAAAATGAAGTGCCATGTTAGTGTAGGTATCCACGAGACACAATGTAACGAGTTGAAATATTTAGTTGTCGAAACCAAGTTAAGGGGTGTAGCTATGCAATCTCGAAGTTGGAGTGCTTACTTGTCAGTCGTAGTACCCTTGTCAATTTCTGGTCCGTGAAGCTTAATGCTTAATCAATTCTTTCAAATTTGTAATCTTTGAAGCTGTGCTTGGTATTCTCTGTTTCATTTTGTGTTGTTATAAGTAAACAATTTGTTCCATTAAACCTATGTTTCAATTTAACTATTTTTTAGTTTGTTTAAAACAAATCTCGAGGAATAAATTCCGAACTCTAACTTAACTCTTAACTTCAAAATCTAGCTTATGAGGGGAGGATTGCCCAAAATCATATAAGGAGACGAACGACCCTATGCCTACTGATGTGGGACTCAATGCTCTCCTACACGCTTAAGACTGGACATCTAGAGTGTGGACAATATAAGATTATGGAGGAAAGGAAGGGGGGTGGGGGATCTATGAAGTTATGAATTGGGTTGGGCCTGGTTGTGATACCATGTAAATAAATGAATATGTTACCAATAGTGGACCCCATGTTAAATTGCTCACGCTCCATATGTCCTGTCCTGGGCGCGAACTAGAGTCTCACATTTAGTTTCCTTAAAGAATCAGGATTTAGGAAATGGAGAATTTCTTGATGGGGAGCGCATTATTTCATAAGTTGGCCTATTCAACGCGAATCTAGATTAGTCAGACCAGTGGAGGGGCCAGCTGTGTGCATTGGTAACTTTTATAGTCAATTTCTAATGTTGATCTAAGACTAATAAAGTGAAGAATTTCCACTATAAAAGTAACCTTTTATCTATGGATTCAATCATTCAATACTATACACTTCATTCTTCAACAATGCAAAGCCTTTCCATATGGATAATAACATTTACTTTTGTTGTTACTAAGGTGCAAAGCAGGATTTTAAGACTAAATTCTTCAGATCAATTTATCTCTAATGGAGTTAATCGAGTCGAAAATCAAGCTACATATGGCCAATGTGACCATCTATATGGCTTTTTTCCGTGTGCTGATAGTGTTGGAGTTTTCATTTTCCTAATCGCGATATATCAGTACTTGTTGATCGTAGGAGAAAAGCTCGTCTCGAATGGTAGTAAGACTCTCTTCAACATACTTGGTACAGGCATCTTTGGGGCTACTCTGTTTCAAATCTTGAAGGCTTTCCCAAGGATTATCTTGGTTATTGGTTAGTAAAAATGTTAATTTTATCGTCGTTTTGTTTACTTTTTTTTATTGTTTTGTTGGGTGTGTGAACAGCGTCTATATGGTAAGTAGAAAAGAAAAGGAAAGAAAGATTTGTAAAGTTCACTTAATGGTGATTAATACAACAAAATTAGTTACCCAAAAAAAGAAGTAAAGGAAAGGAAAGGAAGTTACTTGTAAGATGTTGGATACTTGTAAAGCGTTTTCAGGGAAATCGTACAGGCTTGGCATAAAGTGGAGGTATCACACTATATAAAGAGTATCTTAATGTTGTTTTAGCCCAACAATTGGTGTAAAAGTCAATAGTTCGACGAAATGAGTATAAAGATGACAGAGTGATTGTGTGGGACGTTTACGGTACACAATTGATCTCCAAATTAGCTCATGAATGGTTATGGGTAATGTGGAACTTAGTTCAACGGTGAGATTATTGGCGAGTGTGAACAAAGTCCCACAAGGAAAGTAGGAAAGAAAAGGAAGCTACTTATAAGGTGTTCAACGATAACAACAACATACCCAGTGTAGCCCCCCACAAAGTGAGATCTAAGGAGGGTAGAGTATACACAGACCTGACCTCCACCTTAGAGGTAGAACAATTGTTTCCAATAGAAAAAAATAGGAAGTAATAGGAAAAAGGAAACAACAAACAGTAATAAAACAACATATACAATATCACATCAAGTCAAGAGTATCTTTAGGTTGTTTTAACCAAATAGTTTTCTAATTATAGTTTTAAGGTTCTAATACTACTTTTATTGTACTACTTTGTTGTAGCTTCTGGAGTTTTTTCTAGTAAAGATAAAGCTCAAAATCAGGTCTCTAGTGGAGTAAGCACTAATGTTGGAGCCACAGTCTTTAATCTTACTATTATGTGGGGAATATGTGTCATATTTGGCTCAAAAGAGAGGCATGAAAAATCAACTTTGCAACCTGCAGAATCCTCACTTTTCAACTCTTTGCAGGTTTTAACCAGTAAGTTTTCTATAAACCCTTATAGCCTGTTTGGTTAAGCTTTTCGGAAGCCCAAAAAGACTTTTGTCAATTGTGTCATATGTGGCTTCTTGTGTGGCGTCCTACGTATATTATACCACATACGATATATGTGTCTACTGGTTCAACTTTATACAAGTTTAAATGTCTACTTGTATACCCCCAAAGTTGAAAGGCGTAGATGTCAGCTGATGTCAAATTTAAGGACACGTTTATGTATTATGCCAACTACAAAAGTAGCATTTTTCTAGGACTTTTAAAACGTTGGCCAAACACAAATGACAGACCTAAAATTGACAAAAGTATTTTTCAAATTGATTAGCCAAACACAAATTACAGATCTAATATTGACAAAAGTGTTTTTCAAATTGATTAGCCAAACACAAATTACAGATCTAATATTGACAAAAGTGTTTTTCAAATTGATTAGCCAAACACAATTACAAATATAATTTTGACAAAAGTGTTTTTCAAATAGATTAGCCAAACACAAATTATAGATCTAATATTGACAAAAGTGTTTTTAAAATTGATTAGCCAAACACAAATTACAGATCTAATATTGACAAAAGTGT
>JAJONR010007435.1:0-35590 GCA_029582245.1 Solanum etuberosum
ATATTTAATTTCAAATTTAATTCAGAAATATTCATCTTATTCCACGAATCAAACGACTCCAACAACTCTTATCTTTTACTAAGATGTGGATATTAGGATAGATAATTATTACTTAATCATAATAAAAAGAAAGATTAAACTAATCTGTTAGACACTTTCAAACGATATGTGAAGTTGAATGATTCTCAAATCTCATTAAAATATGTTCATTTATTTGCAAAAAAAAAAGTTTTTGGAATTTCTTAATTATATGTATTATTATAGCTTTTTTTTTTGGACAATAGATTCCAATATTATATTTTCTGGTCAAATGAACATATTAAGTGATAAACAGTCAAACAAAGCAGAGTAAAGATTCTATAATAAAGTGAATGAATAATGCAAAACGATGACTTTCAACTATAAGTTGACATAAGACTATAATTTCCTTTTCATTATTAAGTGATTTGTTCTAATTCATTAAAGTCTTGATGATAGAGTTACTCGATATATATGTTGACTCGAGATAAAACTAACGGAGCTAAAATTCCAATTGCGGATTCTGCATACCATAGTCTTGGCCAAAACTTATATTTTTGTGTGTTTTTTAAACTTCAAACTTGAATTGTGTAATTATGGATTGTCATGTGAATCCTAATTAATGAGTTTACAATTAATTGTGTGAATTGGACCTATTGTGGTTTAAGTCCAATGATGTTGAAAGAGCAAATTGAGATTTATGGCTTGAATTAACATTTTACTCCATCTGTCTCATTATTTCTCTTACATATATACTTTAAAAAAATATTGATTAAAAAGTATTTTGACTGTTTTATCGTTATGTACGTCTTAAAGTATAATCTTTCTTTATTAAATATTTACTCTATTTATGTATCACAACTGAGAGATTTGTAGTGTCCAAGAACAATTATTACTAAATGTAAAATGGAGAAAAGCAAACTTTTATAATAATAATTTTTTAATTAAGGACGATAAGTATTTTGAGACGGATATGGTATTTCTCTTGTGTGATGATTTCATCAACTCTTTGTTTTTTTTTTTCTTTATAGAAAACTTAAGTGCACACAGAAAAGGAAACTTTCTTTGCTAGTCCAAACAAATGAGAACACAATTTGTTTAGAATATAAATTCTTCAAAGTGGCATCTCATCAATTTGTTCATTGGTCAAGTTTTTAGTGCTTGTCCTTTTTGCTATTTGTAGTCACTCTTTTGAAATATAAGCACATCACAAATGGTTATAAGGAAACTTCTCTTCAAGTTGGTTGTTTTACTTTTTCTTATATAAACAATTTTGCATGCAAATTGCAAGTCATCAATGCATGCTTAGTCAATAGTATTATTTATCTTCTCATCATATGATAAATTTAAGTTTTGAAATAAGTGTCATAAGTTAAAAAGCAGCTGAAGCAAGCAGGATAATCGGAAGCTGCTCAAAATCAATCTTTATTCATAATTTTTGAAATAAGTGTCATGAGTTAAATTATATTAAATTTTATATATATATATATATATATATATGTAAAAGTCATTCAAATAATGTTAAATGGTTATTTCACTTGTGGTATATTTTTAATTTAAATTCTAAAATTTCACCTTTTACAAGTGAAATTTTAGGATAATGTTATGAATTTTAATTAAAAATCATGGAGTTCATGTCACGACCCAACCCACCGAGCCGTGCGGGCACCTACTCTAACATCTAAGTAGGAGAATCCTCAATTTCCAAACAATGGAAAACATGCGGAAGGTTAAGAAAACTAAGATAAAAACCAATTTCAAAGAGATTTTCATAAAATAAGAGTTTTAAACAATTCGAGTTAAGACTTGTAAAGTAATTAATACCCCAGGGATCTAGTCTAAACAAGTACAATAGTTACTAAAATTTCAAGGTACACATATTTAACACTTGACACAGCTTCCACCACACGGAAGGAAACATAGAAGCTGTTGTAAATTATCTTCGTCTTCACCTATGAGACATCACCGAACATGCATCCAGACTATGCCCAAAAGGCATAGCAAGGGTAGTATCAGTTCAAAACCACACGTACTAGTAGGCATCATCGGTCAACCCGAATACCCACCGCATAATATAAGAAAATCGACCAGCAAAACATGCAATAAGACTATTCATTCCTCCACATTTATATTTTCCCGCCCTTACCATTTCCGGATACTTAAACTATACTAGTACACTTGACTCTAATCCCTTACTAGTTCCGTTCTTGATCATAACTTAACCATTCTGTCTCTCAAAGGAGATCCCAAATATAACTACTACCAACCCGGCCAACCACTCACGACACGCCTTTACTTCTTTTTTGTCATAACTCAACCCTTGACTCTTTAGCACTTTCTATCAAGCGTATCAACCGTTTCAATACTAATCCCCTATCCGGGTAATACCTAACATATAGGCTACTAGCACAACATAACACCACCCCCAATTTATCAACGACGATACACCTGGACCCTCGATCTCCACTTACCATACCACATCCCGATTTGGGTTTGACCATTCACAGTTCATTCGTCAACAATATATACCCAATTTACACAACATAGTAGAACAATCATATACAGGATACCATAATCATTTATTACCCAGGAGCAATGTACCATTCCACATTATCAATAACAAGTAGGTACGACAATTCAATTCACATGGATGTAACAATCATAATGGTCCTCTCATGGAACCCACACCCAAACTGTTAGTGTGCCGGATCGTGATACCCATTTCAATATGTATGTCGGTACGTGACATCCGATTCAATGCAATGTTAGTGTGTCGGTACGTGACACCCATTCCAATATGTATGTCGGTACGTGACATCCGATCCAATGCAATGTTAGTGTGTCAGTATGTGACACACGATCCAATTAGCACAAACACAAGCACAATCACATCTATAACACACAATACTCACATCATATAGTCAACTATTCAAGTTCATGGCATGCATTGTTCAAAATCAATTCATTAGGTTCGTTTCCACTTTTAATGCTTCGCATTCACGCATACATACCAATAAGCAAACAATCGACATACACCACACAAAACATGAATCAACCATCACCTAGACCCTATTTCACTAGCTAGGGTTTTCCCCTACGGTATACGTCTGACGTAATACTTGGGAACACATGTACAACTGCCTCTTCTTCAATGCACGAAAGCATACGCATGAATTCTACCATCAATTCCTCTATATTACGCAGTGAATTACAGATTTACAACTACTCAATTAATAAACCTAGCCTACCTGGGCGTCAAGCATTCGCAGAGGGATTGAAGCTTGAAATCTGGTTTTCCGGACGACGGGACGGTGGATTTGACCAGAAATCCACAATTTATCGACGCTCTTATGCTAGAAATCTTTTTCTCCTTCTTTCCCAAGCCTAGAGCAGCCTTTTGAGGGTTTCTAGGGTGATTCTCGCCTCCTTTTAGTGTTTTTGGAAAAAAGAGAAAATTATTCTTCGCGTTACTTACATTTTGTCTCGTCCATCCCGCTCTAGCGGCAACTTATCCCGCTAGAGCGCCGCCACCTTAGCGACATCAGGCCCGCTCTGGCGGGCTCGGAGACCCAATTTCCCCGATATTTTTTCTTTCCTAATTAACGACGGTTCGAATCGTTACAATACATACCAATTTACCCCTCGTTCGTCTCTGAACGACTAGCGAAGGGATAAACCTGCACCCTTCTCGGAGTACTTCTAAACTAACGAATTGGGTCATCATGGAACCACGAAGGGTAGTGGCTCTTAAATTTTGAGACGAAAGATCTTATACTCGCGTGGCCGGTTAGGGAAAAGAGGAAACACACGGAGGAAAGTAACGCGTCCCACTACACAGCCTGGCCCGCCAGAGCGGCAGGCTTCCCGCCAAAGTGAGGCCGCTGTGGCGACGAACCTCCCGCTGTAGCGGGAGATCGTAAACAGTAAAGGGGGAAATGGGGAATGGTTTCCTCATTTTCTCATTTTTCTCACTCAATACTCTAAAAATCCTCTCAATCACTTCGCTCCGGACGTCAAACTCAAGGTAATTTTCTCGTTCCTTACGCTCTTTACTTCATTACTTACTTAACAACGATTGCATGATTCTAACTGATTGGGTAGAATAGGTTTTTGGGGGTAGTTTTCGAAAATGAACATAGGTTGCTTAATTTGTTAGAAAAACGTAGCATGAACATTTCCCTTACGTCCACAACGTTCTGGGTGTAAGGATTTCACGAAAATACTGTCAAAACGGTTCCAAAATGGGTGGGGGAAGTTGAAAGGTTTCCTTGGTGTAAAACCCGGATTCGGACACCATTTAGGGTTTATATTGCTAAAATAATCGCATAGCTAGGTACTAGGGTACTTAATAGACTCTGATATGCTGAAATTCTATTGAAAACGAGGGTTTTGGGACGAAGAGGCGCCATGATCGCGCCTGGAGTTCGTCCCAGATGAAGGCCGCTCTGGCGACCTTTATCTCGCTGTGGCGGCCTCCCTCATCCCGCTCTGGCGGGACTTGGGGAAACACTAGCTTGTGCCCCCTTTAAGAATAGAAATTTCTTTTTCCCTTAAACCAGGTATTGTTTAATCCCATAGAGTGCTAACGTCTATCTTCCAAACTTTTGTAGGCTTCTCTAAATGGCTGGTGTTAACGAGGAAAATCTATCTTTCATCCGGTTCCCCGATGCTGCTAGTCGGGAAAGGCATCACGACTAGCGGAACAATAAATTTTGTTGTGAGAGAGGTTTCTACTTGCTGGGTTTAGAGGAGAAGGCACCCACCTTTTATACCCGTCTCATGGAGTTCGGTTGGGCCCTACTGACGGAGGCTCCCTTGCTGTGCGTTCCACCTGTGTGAGGAAGTTCTATATTATCCTTCATACCATCCGCTGGGACGATCCTAACTCTACCATCTGTTTTCGGGGAATGGACTTCCACCTAAATGCTTCCTATATCAATGAGGTGCTCAAGGTGCCAGAGGTCTTTAACACCGAGTACGACACCCGATTCAATTAGCACAAACACAAGCACAATCACATCCATAACACACAATACGCACATCATATAGTCAAGTACTCAAGTTCATGGCATGCATTGTTCATAATCAATTCTTTAGGTTCGTTTCCATTTTTCATGTTTCGCATTCACGCATACATACCAATAAGCAAACAATCAACATACACCACACAAAACATGAATCTACCATCACCTAGACCCTATTTCGCTAGCTAGGGTTTTCCCTTACGGTATACGTCTGACGTAATACTTGGGAATACATGTACAACTGTCTCTTCTTCGGTGCACGAAAGCCTACGCATGAATTCTACCATCAATTCCTCTATACTACGAAGTGAATTGCAGATTTACAACTACTCAATTAATAAACCTAGCCTACCTGGGCGCCAAGCATTCGCAGAGGGATTGAAGCCCGAAATCTGGTTTTCTGGACGACGGGATGGTGGATTTGACCGAAAATCTGCAATCTATCGACGCTCTTATGCTAGAAATTTTTTTCTCCTTCCTTCCCAAACCTAGACCAGCCTTTTGAGGATTTCTAGGGTAATTCTCGCCTCTATTTAGTGTTTTTGTAAAAAAGAGAGAATTAGACGTCGCGTTATTTACATTCTGTCTCGCCCATCCTGCTCTGGCGGCAACTTATCCCGCTAGAGCACCGCCGCCCTAGCGGCATCAGGCCCGCTCTAGCTGGCTGAGAGACCTAATTTCCTCGACATTTTTCCTTTCCTAATTAACGACGGTTCGCGTCGTTACACTTCAATAAGATAAGAATCCGAAATGATGCATATGAATCTAGGACTAAAGTTTTGACTAGTTTTTCCATGTTTTAACTAGGGAAATTTTGGTCGACATTTAATTTCCTCTTTTAAAAAATTTAAAACTTTGAATAGTGTTGACTTTTGAAATATTATATAGCTTGATTAGCGGTTCAAAAAGTGGCTATTTTCCTAAAGAAGTCCTCTTTCGACCCAATGATAGCCCAAAACAACCCTCTTGGGCAACGGCCCAACTGGCGGGTCATTTACACTTTTACTCCTATTTTGTACCGGTCTTTAAACTTTTAGGCCTCACGGAAATTACGTAACTACACGACTTAAGATAACATAATCTCTAAAAATTCCTATCATTTGAATTAACATTCGGATACATCACTTCACATCTATCAGATACATTACATCTTTGTTTGTGTATAATGTATATGGTACAAATGTCATTGTTGATACATAAACCAAATTATCTCAAACCTAAATTAGCATGAATCTGGTTTATAGTTATGTATCTGATACATAACTTATGAATCGTTTACTATATATCGTGTGAAGGAGCAATGATCCGCGAGTTCTGAAAAATTTGGAATTACTGTAATTTGAAAAACGTTCGGGATAGAATGTAATTAGCGCTGGGGTTTCTGTACTTTATATAAAGGTGGAGTGATTTATCTGGATGTAAAGAGAGAAAGAAGGAAAAACGGGATTTTTGTGATTAATTCGAATTTGAGATTATGTTATCTTAAATCGTGTAATTACGTAATCTTTGTGGAGAACAAATTTATATTTTCGCCTCATAGTATTATAAGTTATGTCTCACACCTATAAAAAATTTCCCACCCGCTCTAAGGGTAAAAATTAAAGATCAACCCATTTAAAAACAAAAATTAAAAATCATCTCATTTGAAAGGCAAATCGTAATTATTATATCTCAACTAACTGAGTTCAAGTCACCAATAAAACAAAAAGATGACAGCTCCTAGGAAACGTAAAAAAAAAAATGTGAGTATCATCCAAAAAATATGGACCCTGTAAATCGTGATCCCAAATTTAATCAGACCCCAATGCGAATACCAAGACATCGAGTAAAAAATCAAAAAGAATATTTAAAAAAGTTCCCAACTTGCCCCTTTAGCCTATAACAAAATAAACTAATTAGGGGAGCGTGATATAACCGCGCCTAACTCTGACTTTAAATTAAAACCTGTTCCCGCTTTTGATCATTATTTGAACTTCAAAAAAAAAAAAGTGAACCAAAAAAGAAGTTATAATTCCAAATTCCAAATATATTAATATTAACAACAAATAAATTTTTGAAAGTTTAATTCAACTCATTTTTTTCTGACAATTATTATTATGTCTATGGATATGGATCTTCATCCTACACCATTTCCAGGTAAAATTATGTTTACGCATATTTAAATTATTATGTTATGTATATATAAATGTTTGTTTGATATTAACACAAAATTACAGGTAAATTTCAATCTGTGAAATCAAGATTCAACAAAAACATCTCAAAAGCACCAAAAATCCAATCCAAAGAACCATCCATTTCCAGGTAAACCAAAAAAAAAAAAATCAAACTTTTTAGACCTTTTTTTGTGTATAGTTAGCATATGTTCACGGGGCGGAGCCACAGTGGTAGTTACAAGTTTGACAAACTCTATAGTTTTGGTTCAAACTCTGTATTTGTGTTAAAAGTTCATTAAATATGTACAAATAATGTATTCAGATTGTCAGAACTCATAAACTTAAAATTTTGGCTCTGTTTTGTATGTTTGTTTTGGACAAAACAGAGTTTTTGGTAAAATTAGACACACAAATGTTCCAACTTTTTTGTAGTTTCTTCCAACTTTTCAGACCTTTTCTTGTGTATTGATTAGCCAGTAGCGGAGCCACGTAGAATGAAGGGTTGTGGATGAACAATGAACCCCCTTCGTCAGAAAATTACACTGAATATAGGTTGAAAAAATTAGTTTTTTTTTATGCATAGATATATTTCTTGAGTCGAGAGTTTATCAAAAACAAACACTCTACCCTATAAATGTAGGGGTAAGGTATGCATACACCCCACTCGTGGAATTATACGGGCTATGTTATTGTCCTTGGTATTAAATCTTGAACATTTTTTCGTGAAATTTTTTGTTACGCCACTGAGTTAGCATATATGTTGGTTTCAGGCAAAACAGAGTTTTTGGCACAGTTCGAAGCACGAATGTTCCAACAAAAACAGTTTCTGGAAAGCCATTGGCAAAATCTTCATCTGGGGTTCCTCAAAAACCACTCAAATCACCAAAAGGGACTCAATCTTTAACTGATTCTGCAGTAAATCCAGTAACGGAAAGCGCCAAGAAAGAAGAAAACAGAGCAAAAACAAGAAAGAAAAGTGTTTGTTTTAAAGAAAACAGAGATGTTGTTGCTGCTGCTGAGCCTAAAACTCCGGTGAAATCACCTGTTTTGGCGAAGCCTCGACTTTCTGGAAGCACAACTCCATTTCACAGTGCTGAGAAATGCAGCAAATGCAGATTTGATAGATTGGAAACGTCGAGTTATTGGCTTTCTCAGATCAAATTGGCTGAAAATGTTGGAAAACACTCTGTTTCTGCTGCTTTTTTTCGACTGGCTTTTGATACCAAAGCTGAGGTTCAATTTTCCCCTCTCTTTTAAGTCTAAGAATTTATCGTAATATGTTGTTTCTTTTGCTTCAGTTATCGTATTATTTACTGCTGTTGTTGTTGTTCTTTTCTCCGTTATCCTTCTACTTTATAACTTCTCATGCACGCGTTTTGATATGTTTTACTTGAGTCGATCATCTACTTGAAATAAGGAAACAACTTCTAGGTCTTCACAAGGTAGGATTAAGGCTGCGTACACATTATCCTCACCAGACCGCACTTATGGAATTTTACTGGATATGTTGTTGTAAGTGCTTCATGGGGCTTAATTATATCAATTAGTAAAAAGAAATTTTGAAGTAGTTATACATATTTTAACGTCTATCGTTTTGAATAGAGTTTAATTTCTATCCACCGAAAAAAGTGAAAGTATAATACATAAGTTTGTATAAACCTTCTAGACCATCATGTTAAGTTGACTAACACTCGCTAAACAGCTCGTAGTTAACATGATTTTTTGAAAAATTATTGCTAAATAGGACTAATGACGAACTTATACTTTCTTCGTACTGATAATAATAATGTCATGAATATGAATTTTTTCGAGCATATACTATAATACTAACTTGATTTCATTGTGTATTTCTCTTAGCCCTTTCGAAACATTCTGTTGGAATTGAAAAGATATCTACGAAGACACAAGCATTTATCTGAGGGCAAAGAATGGAAAGAAGTTTGTTTTAGCTATGGTTTATTGAAGGATGAGGGTAATTCTAAGGACAAAATTGGAAATAATAGCAAGAACAAAGAGATTGAATTGGAATGTACCATTGTTGAAAAAGAAAAAGAAGAAGAATTAAAGTGGTTGAATTTGGAAGTTGATGAAGAATATGGTATTATTCAAGAAGGAAATGAACTTCCATTTTCATTATTGTGTTGAATATTATGTACTAAAGTTATAGTATTTATATATATAGTATTGGTTTGTATTTTGTGTTTAGTTTTAGTGTGTACTGATTGGGGAATGTAACTAGTAGACTAGTAGTAATATGTTTTGGTTTGGTTTGTTCCAATAGATATACGATCAGACCTCTTTGTAACAGTTATTTTCTATAACAATCATGTTTTTAATAGAGAAGAAGTTTGATTGTACATGGAAATTAAGGTATACGCTACTTTTGTTGTTCATTATGAATGATTGATCTATCGTACTTTGTATATATCAGGACACCCAAAAGATAACTTAAACTCGGTATGAAGGACCCGAGGCTTCGGGGAATGGGAAAAAAAAGGAAAGGGGGGCATTCCGAGAATTGAACTCGGGACCTCTCGCACCCTAAGCGAGAATCATACCACTAGACCAAATGCCCTTCTTGTAACTTTTCACAAAAAATCCCTATAAGAAAAAGTTAGTCAAAATAATGGGAACAAAAAGTTTTCTTGGGTATGTTGAGCCCAATTCATTTGGCAATATTTGGGCCAGCTACAATTAGAAGGCATATACATGTGATTCTGATTAAATCTTTTTTCCTTTTTAAAGTTTTTATGGCCAGCTTAGAGGTTGATTCGGGATTTTAAATCGGTAAATGTAATAGTGATTGTAGTATTTGCTAACGTTTTTTTCGATGGTAGATTCGAATTTAGTTCAAGTATAAGGTAGTAGGTACACTCAAATCCATAACAGTGTAGGCATAGACTCAAAATTTTATATGATATGTTCGAACTTTCAGATTCTTAGTATTGAATTCATTATAGATAAAAATAAAAAAACAAAAAAAACTATGGATTCAAATTTAATATTTATTAATATGGTAATATTTTTTTGTATATAAGATTATCTACGTCAAAAATATCAATTTTTTTTCAACTCGTTGCATACATCCCCACCCCCCTAGGTTCTGAGGATACATTTATTGTCTCCAACAGTATGTGAATGGACATGGCAAGTCCAACGCATTGAGAGAATAAATTTGAAATAAACTCTGAAGTGCAACATCAAGAAAGGGACCAACTAAGGCTGTGACTTGTGAGACAAAGGGACCTACTTCTCATCCTAGGAGTTAGCAGGTATGAAAGAGTTCCCTTGCAGCGTGCTTTGGGATGCGGAGGGGCTATTATCGTCCAGCTCCCTAACCTAAAGCGGCACCGGGTTTGGACAGCAGGGAACCGTAGCATGGATGGACGTCGAGGTTTTCCGTTCCGGTCGTTCGGAATTTTTTTTCGTAAAAAAGAAACTAAAAAACAAGTGAGGAACCTTGGAAATAAAATGTTTGTTCCGATAACGGAAAAGTTTATCCCTCTGATCTTAGTTGCGGCCCCCCGATCAAACTAGAGCGTACATTCTTCATTAGAAATTTCGAATTCGAGCTTTGTTAGGTACTAAGTCGCTATTACTAGGGGATATTTTACTCCTAATATGAGACTATACAACGCAAATCTGAATTAAATCAGGTCTCGATACGAATACCTAAACTGAGAGGAAGAAAAACATCAAGAAAAGCACACACTACACATAACAATAATTGGTTATCCATCCCATCTTCAATATCTGCATTGGAGTCCAACTAATCCAGATTTGCTCTTTTGCATGTCTCATTTCTAGAGGCGACACTCGCAACAAAATTTCTTTTCTTGTTCTCACTTCTCAGTACTCGAACTTGAAACATCTTATTAAGGGTGGAGGAATTACAACCATCCCACCTTGAAACATTTGATTAAGGGTGGAGGAATCACAGCCATCCCACCACGACCCACGTCGATATAATAATAATAACAAACATTGAATGTGACATTATTGACAATCTGTATAACTGTTATTAAACAGTAAAATATATGAAACAATAAAAGACTTGCGGATTAAATGCTGACATGAAACATTATAACCTATGCAAATTGGACAGTAGCCCCCAACTAGCCCATATTTACTGTTAAAGATAAGGCCCACTGACCAATTAGGCCCAAATATGACAAATGAAATCAACTTCTCATGACATGTTGGCCCATATTGATGTTGTGGTAACCACATAAACAAAAAATAATTAATTTAATTATTTAGAAAACATTGGAGAAAACAAATATATATTATTGTGTTAGGGAAAATGTTGGTTTTTTTAGTTTTCACCCATTGGTGAAAAGGGACAACCTTGTTCCATGTCTAATAAGTAGTTTTTCATTGGGATGTTAACATTTTTTGTTAGGTGGCTTAGAGAAATTTCACCTGTCTAGTCGCAAATCGTAATTGTTAATGATCGTATATTTAGTGTATAACAAATGTATATTACTCGCTAAATTTTGGAACAATAAGATAAATGTTATCTTTTGTTGCGAGCTTTATTAGGATACTATACAATATACAAATCTCATTTTCATTTGCCTGTATAAAATATTGCTTTGTCACAAATTCTGATGAATTTAATGGCAATTCATCAAAATCGTGAAGATTTAGCAATCAATTTGTGGTGATCATTCGAATTTATACAGTGCAATAATTTCATGTCGATATGTTAAAACAATTTGGTAGTCATTTTTTTGCAATTTTGGACTATGAATCTATTTTTATAGAACTTTTTAAACAAGGTCGAAATTTAGATGATGGAAATACAAGATCCTATTTACGCAATTCACCCTCATTTATTCATAATGGAAGAGCACTAAAAAGAAATTTGTTATTGCAAATCTTGACCTCTTTTTTTTTTCCTCAACCAAATAGACTATTAACTAACATACATTACACTAAAAATCTTAATTAATGTTTTCCTCTTAAGAAATTGTAGGGGAACTAAAATTAAAGGAGATTAATTAAGACATTGACATGGTGATTAAAGCACTTGGATTGCTCACCTCAATTATTTACAAAAATCAAGAAATGACATGAATGGATCACCACACAATGTCCAATCAATCACTTTGAGGTAGATGTTATAACAACTCTCCTTTTGTTGAACATCATATAGTTGCCAAAATGTCTGTTTTTTAGGCCCCTTTTTTTTACAATTTGTTTGATCTTGTTCTTTTTTCCCTATCATAGTATAATAAATTATTTGATTAGTGAGGCATAGTGTGTGACTTGTTTAGGAGCAGAAACCAAACATCATTTATCTTTGTGTAGGTCTTGGAGGTGCATGAATTAGGGACAAAAAGGCCCTCTCACCATAGAGATATTGATAGGGCAAAATTAAAATGTCTTTCTTGTTTGTTTTCATCATGGGGCACCATGTTTTGTATCTTTTTTTTTATTAGGGATCTTAACATTTTTAACCAGTCGACTAAAAATTATTCTAGGGATAACCATAATAGTTTGTAGTTGTTGGTGTATACTCAGTATATATAAAATGTATAACATATATATTATTTGATACGCGTTGATATGACTAATCTTTCGTGTGGTGTAAGACTCACTAAAAAGGGTAAAACTTTTCATTGAGAGTTTTTTTTCATTCTTAGGACTCGAACATGAATCTCTAATTAAGGATGGATGTGTATTTTATCGATCCCATCACACCCCATAGGGATATAAAAAGACGGTTTTGTTTGCTTAAACATTCTTGAGACAAAAGCAAAACAATGAAAGAACAAAGACCAAAATGAGTTATGGTGGATTTTTCAGGATCGATTCCTCCACTCTTAACTAGGTTTCGAGTTCGAGATCTTAGAAATGAAAAAACTTTTGTTGTGAGCGGACACCTCTAGAGATAAATCATGCAAAAGAACAACAACATATCCAATGTAATTCACAATTGGGGTTCCGAGAGTGTATCAGCTCAAGTGCAACATGGGCCTTGATATGCGCGATTTTACTTTTATTTAACTAGATTTCGGGTTCGAGATCTTATAAATGAAAAAAAAAATGTTTTGAGTGGACCTCTCTAGAGATAGACCATGCAACGCAACAACAACAACATAGCCAGTGCAATTCAATAACCGGAGTTCAGAGAGTATATCAACTCAAGTGCATCAAGGACCTTGCTATCCGCAATTTTAATTTCAGTCTTACTCTAATACAAATATCGAACCGCAGTTAAAAAGCAAAAAAAAAACATTGAAGAAACATAAAATTGAAATTGAAAAAGAAAAAAAAAACAAGGCCTAGGTGGGTGGTGTCCACAAGCACATGCCTAAGTCAAGGGCTTGTGGGGGAAGAAAAGGACAGATGAGAAATCTGGAATTTTGTACGTTAAACGCGGGCGATAAAGTTAGTACTACTGACCATGAATAGTTAATTTTTTGAACAGTACCATTATTTAAATCCGGACGATCAAATTCACGGACGTTTTCAATACTTCTCTGTATATAGCTTATAACATAAGTGAATTTTAAAATTTATGTGTTCGGAATTCTAATCCTTTTGAGTCTTATTGGTTCTATGCTAATAATTTGTAGTATGTATTTTTATCGATTCTAAGAAAAATACATAATTTAGATAAAAATTACTAGTGCGCGAAAGCTAGCCCAGACACTACGGTCAGTAAAAAAAAAAAAAATCAAACCTCAGGAGTGGATCTATTGCGCTTCTGTTAAAAGTTGAGCCAAACTCAATAATTTTTGTTTCGAACCCTATTTTATACTTAAAAAGTCTATCATATATAAATTTAGAACTTAATAACTTTATCAGGCTAGAATCTTGAATTCATAAATTTTAAATCGTAACTCTATCTATATCAGCCTTGTAGATGAATCGTACATCCTGTGTCTATAGGTACTATATATATGTGGAGCCAAACTTAAAATCTATGACCACAAAGAAGAAAAATCTACTAACAATCTATAGTTCCTACCAAAAAAATAATAATCAGATAATAGTATTAATAATACATATATTATTTTCTCTAATATATTCTACGACTGATTCTAAATATTATCCATCGAATAGAAGGACTAATAAAAGTAAAGACAAAAGCTGTACTAAAGCAATATGGTCAAGTCATTTCCCACGTTACATGCGGGAGATAAATTAGCAATGGCATTACAACAATATAATATTCTCCTGTTTTAATTTAATACGGAATTTAAGAAAGTAGTGAGGGTTTTTGAATTTTATGGTTTTAATTATGTCACGTGGAAAGTTGAAATTAAAGAGAGTTTAGTCAGAGAGGAAAAATACATTCTTTTCTAAACAGACTAAAAATAAAAAATAGGAAATAAGACAAACAAATTCAAATCGAAGTAATAATATGCCTGGTGAGATTTCACGTGGAATTGAGGAAGACATGGGTGTGTATTTAGATATCATCCCTACCTTATGTGAGATAGATAGATAGATAGATAGATACTTATTTAATTTGCTACAAACAAAAAAATGACTCAAGAAAAACGTTTTCAAAACTAGTCATGGCATAACATTCACGATATCTCATCTGATATTCGATACCCATTTTTAGGTCCGATTAATTCATATTCAAGTTGAAAAAATCTACATTAGGAGGAAAATTCATCCTTATACATGTATACTATTTTTATTTTATTATTTGTACATGCATATTTTGTAAAATTTTCGTGAAGAGTCTCACATCAACCCTTTAATTAAGGAATGGGTGGTTTTTTAATATGACATAAACATTTTATAACACTTAAGACAACTTTTGTGATTGAGTTAGGCTATGCAAGGTGTTTATATATATATATATCCATGTAACTTGAACATTATAGTATTTTTGTTCCATGTAATAAAGGTTTCGAGTTCGATTTCACTAAAATGAAGAAACAACATTGGGAGCGTCGTCTTTAGATATGAATTTTGCATTAATGCTCGAATTCGGGATCCAATATTATTATCGAACACCGAATTAATCAAAAGTATATACTCTAGTAACTCTCTGGACAGTTTCCTGTTTTAAACACTACTGTTTGTACTCTTGTTTCTTTTGTGGTCAATGCAAACAGTAAATTATATAATATTGTTTTTTTCCTAGATGCCATGTAAATATTAGTAACTTTTATATTTTTGTAAACTTTTAAATTCAAAATTATTCGGATTTTATTTTTGGTGACACTCTCTCGTAGAAATAACATAACATGTTTATGATCACAAAAATTCAAAAACTATTTTTAATATGATATACAAAATGGCTAATCAACCAAAAATTCACATAAGATTTGAACTCTAAGGATATTTTTACCCCATTTTTCATCTTTTTTACGTCAAGGAAATTCAATAATAACCAAAATATTATTTATACGTACTCTATTTGTGAAGTATAATTATAATTAATTAGGCAAAAGGGATTCAAGTGAACACAAGAGTAATTAGAGTTCTGAATTTATAGATTTGAAATAAACTATTTATGCGTATTAAATAAATTTCGAAACACAATTATTGGGTATAGACCAAAATTTATACATGCCTATATATTCACCCTTACAAGTGAACCCCCTCGACTCTTACTAGTTATGTCACTAGCAAATTATATTATATCTTTATAAGATTTAAAAGTCTTACGTTATTATTATTTTTTGTTTTTCTTGAGCTGGGGTCTATCAAAAACTGTAATTTTACCTCACACACAAAAAAAGTAAGGCTTATATAAATTCTACATATTCTTTCCAGATTTGTCTCACATCACACTGAGTATATTATTATTATTATCAATTCATTTTAACTAAAGACATATAAAATGGAAGGGTGGGAGTCTTTTTATATTCGTTTCTTTTGATATATTGTATTTCATCCACTTTATATATTTATTTATTTTTCATTTGGAAAAGTAAAATATGAGTGTATATGTATACAATGAAGAGAGATATAAGAGGGGGAAATGTCAAGTTTATGAGTGGTAGTTATCAAACAGTGAGATGGTGAGACAGTTTGCCAGCGTGAAGTTCGAGGGTTCCATCTTTCTCTTTTTGTTTGATGTTTCCGTTATTTATATCAGAGTCCGAATAAATTAAGACGTGTCTATTTATTTCTACAGGCTCAAACCTGAGACTCTGCTGGTTAAGGGTAGAGGAATCCGTCAAAGAAAAATCTAAGATTTCTAGAACATGAGTGCACTACTAAGTGATAAATATTGATCACTAGTCTTCTATAGTTAATAACTCGACATTCAATCAATTACATCGTTTAGTCTTTTAATATTATAATATATACATAAAATATTCAATTTTACAAAAAAAAAATGACTATTAATTCGCTCGCCTCAATTTTGACGTATAAATTTGTTACTTATCTCAACCATATCAGCACAATTCGTATCAATGTTTTTGTTAGAGTTAATTTGCTTTGGTTACAACGATTGATCCATCTCTCACTATCACACTGAGACACAAGGCCACTGTCTACATTTTGACAAAGACATTACCAACAGCTTCACTTTATTAAAGTTGATCCATTATATGCATAGACAAAGTCTTGGTGTGACATTTCATGTTTGTATGTATCCTATGTTAACAGTAGTGAGTTTTTTTTTATAAGAAAAAAAAATATCTTTTTAAAGTTTAATAAATAAAGAAAATTAATACTAGTGTGACTTAATGGTTAATGAATTGAACGAAAAAAGAGAAATATTAGGGGTGGATATAGAGTTGATTGTACGAGTTTAGCAGAATCAGTAATTTTAACTTAATTAGGTCAGTATATGTGTAGAAATTTTTACTATATATATACATATAATAAGTTGCGAACCTAGTAACACATAAATGGGTTAGAAATTATGGTGGCAAACATAGGGTCGTCAGAAGTCATAAATTTCAAAATTAATTATTGGCATAGAGTTAAAGTCGATGCTTAGTCCCTTGATATCGTCATTATTTTTTTCTCCAAAGAAAAAAAAAAAGTTCACTACCAGTAGATCTTCTACCTCTACGCAATATTGCTCGGTCAGGCTTTTGGCCATTGTGGATTATTAATTCCCAAAGCTACCTCTCGTAGGAGTTCGGGTCGTGTGCCTCAGTCCTACTGTGGCTAATGATCAATTCGTGGTCATCACTTTGTTAAGTTATTGCCTCACCAGCTAGCTAATCAGATGAGAACTCCTTTGACGAATTCCTCCTTTTGTTTCTCAATTTAGGGGTATTAGCAGTCATTTCCAACGATTGTTCTCATCCTACATGCAGTTTTTGGATTTGCCTCTTATTTAGAATACGTTCAATTAGAGATAAAAAAAAATTATTCCGTAATTTTTATCTATCTATCTAAGTCAATCAATCGATTATTCAATATATGTGCTGATAAAAGATATCAAATGTTTTTTTAAAAATCGAAAGAAAACAAGATCAAACATGAGAGAAAAGACAACCAAACCAACAAACCTTATCACCATGCAAGTGTGCTAGATCTATACAATTTTTTTGCTACCAATTATGTTAGTTAGTTATTATAAGCCTTAATTCTCATGAGAAAATAATAAGACATTTGTATAGTAGTATATTTTATCCATGAAGATGAATCTTAAACAAAGTTATTATTTATGTTTACAACCAAAATATAATCTATATATGTATATATATATATATATATATATATATATATAAGGTGATAAAAAGAAGGATGTTGAAAGTTGTAGACAAATATAGGATTTATGTTGTCACAAGACAAACTAACATTATAGCTCTATAAATGCCCATCTTTGTCTGGTCGGAAGACACTGTATTTTTGAAATGTGAGTTGTTTTAACCAAAAATAAATAAAAATTCCTATTGCCTAGAAAGAGACCTCAAGAATATTGCTAGAGAAAAAAAAATATTATCATTTTAGTACTCAAACCACATAGTTTTAAGGGTAATCCTATGTCTTCTTTTTTTTTTTAATGTGGTGGTGGTTGGGGGTGGGGGAGGTTAATTAATAACATTTTTAGATAAGTTATTGATAAATTTTGAGGTTAGTTACTGTAATATCTGACTAAGCATATTAAATTTTAAATTAATTGGATTGTGGACTTTTGATTTCTTTACTCATGAATATTCATAAATTTACCATAGTTATATCACTTAATTGATTGAAAGTTTAATGTATTTAATCAGATATTATATGGGCTAAATTAATATTTATCGATAATTAAGGGATCAAAAATGTTTTTTTTTTAATAAAGGTATAGGATTGTGTAAAGAATAAGAGACAAATGAGACTACTAAGTTTATGTTACAAAAATACTTCACATTCTCTTCTTTTTTCTTCTTAACAATGATTAGATTGAGTTAATCATTGTTTTAGCAACATGTTGCACCTAAGTAAACCATATATTAAAAAGTATTTGAAAATTGAAACGTATATAAGAGGGAAAAGGAACACCAAAAAAAGATAAAAATTGAAATAAAATTAAAGAAAGTACAAGGATAAAAGAAGAAAAAGAGAGATAAGTTTCTTTTTCAAAAGGCAAGAATCTTAGCCTACCTATACACCAATTCAAAAAGATGAAATTAAAAGAAATAAAACAAAGGGAATTGAGAATCATAGCCTAATTGTTTTTGATAGAAATTAAAGACATGTGAAAAATGTAAAATGAGTTTATTTAAATTACATATACATCATTAAGGTCATTCAAAAAATAATACCTACAAAAACTTTTTCAAAATATGAGATTCATGTATAATTTTGAAAATATGACAAGTTTTACTATAACAAAATAAAATGACCTAATAATGTAAAAATTACTCACATAAATTTATGAAAAATAATTAAATTCACAAGGAAAAAATATATATATCAAAATATAAATAATATATATTTTATTTTATTTTTAATAATTCAATTAATTCTTTTAGATGAGATGTTCCCGCGCCTAAAATATCATCATGTTTGTGCATAGAAGCTCTTCTCAAAGGCTGCAAGAATTCCATAATTATACACTGAGATAGAGCTTTTAATGACAATTTAAATTGATTTCCATCAGTGTCATAATTCAAAAAGAATGGCTAAAGTAATTATTTATGCCTTGTTCACTCCAATTATAGCAACTAGAATTGACTTCCAACTCTCTCATGATTTGAATTATCAATATGAAATGTTTGGTTATGATTTTAAATCATGATAAAAATTATAATGTTAAAATTCAAATTTTGTTTGGATATGAATTGAATTTTAAAAATTATTTTGTTTTTTATAAATATGAAATTTCACAATTTATGAAAATTATCAAAAAAAATTATAATCATAATTTATTTATATCGTAAGGCGACACATTACCAAATTACATATTTTCATGTTCCTTTTATATTTAGATATTTACGATCACATATCATTACAAACTTTTAAATATATAAAAAAAATTACAAATATTCCGTGGTCCAATAAATAAACAATGGTAGTAATTAATTATTCTCTAATGAATCATTTCATATAGTACAAACAATTTATTCACGTTGAGCAAGAATCTTCTTTTACAAAATTTTAAATAACAGATTTTTCTCCCAAAATTTTAAACTTTAGATGTTTAAGTCATAACGTACATAGTGAGTCTCTAAAGGGGAGTCTTGACGTAACTAGTAAAGTTCTTGTCATGTGACCAAGAGATTACACGCTTAAGCTATAAAACAAGTCACTTGCAGAATTACAAAGTAAGGCTACGTATAATAAATCCTTGTAATTCAACTCTCTCCCAAACCCTATAAATAGCAAAAGTTTCATACACCGAATTGTCCTTCTTTAAAAGTATCAATATTCAAAATACTAAACCCCATCTTATATAAAATAAAAATAAAATAGCATAACACATAAAAGATACCCTTTAACTTAGCCTTACTTAGCATCTATTCCCTCACATTCTGAGTGTACACAAGTAAACATTTAAACATGTATAAACTCCAAATAAATAAACACATGCGTCCAATATGACGTCTCGCACGAATTGCCACATAAGACATGTGTGTCTACCTATTCAAACCTTATACAAATTTTTAAAAAATAAAAAAATATAAATATCAATTAAGTCTAAATTTAAATGACACGTTCAGATATTATGCCAAAAAATATTCTAGCAATTTTAGCATTACAAAAAGGTGAAAAGGATAGTTAAGGGCTTGATGGGCCATGAGGGTATGTTTGTCTAGCCCAAAATAAAGTAAACATAAACAGTACCTTTGAGCCCACTAAAAGTAAGATACCCTTACCATGTTTTAAGTTTTAACAGCTTTTTTTTTTCTTTTTTTAAATGCTCGTGCGCTGCTAAAGTCAGTGTGTTGTCATTTTATGATTCACTCAATGGCAGTTTCGTAAATAAGTAAACATCATGAGGCTATTTTCGAAATAATATTTTAGTGAATATTTACACATAAAAGGCGTTTAGAGATAAAAGGCGTAATTGAGCTAGTTCGCGCTAAAGTTACAATAACAATAACATATTTAGTGTAATTTAAAAAGTAGGATAGGGATAGAGGTAGGAAGAGTGTTTCAGATAAATCCTCGGCTCAAGAAAAAGAATAGTCCAAAGCAACTGAATTAAAAAAAAAAAAAAATCAGAAATAAAGACAGTCATAACAAAATACTATAGACAACCTCACAAATCATCATAAACCGTAGTCATAAGTCCATGACAAATACAACGATAATCAAAGTATAAAAAATCGCATATAAATATCAAGCTCAAAGGATAAGAAATTACATGAGTAATACAACTAATAGTCAAGAAGAAGAATTGACACAAAATGCTCAACTAGCTATATATATATATATATTCTTCATATTTTTTTTATCTAAGGTTTTGTTCTCAACAAACTGAAGTTATGCTATATTTTGTCTAATTAATTCTCCGCAATATTTTTCCGACCTACCTCTACCTCTCTTAATACCTTCTATAGTCAACCTCCCACGCCTCCCTAAAACGTTTGTGCATCTCCTCTGCACATACCGTCCTAATTCTAATTGTTTAGAAATATTTTTGGATTAAAATCCAAACAAAAGTATTCACACAATTAATAATTTATATAAATCAAACTATATACTATACAAATACATATAATAATTGGTAGAGGAGGACCCCCGGTAGTTAAGGGGTAAAAGGTGGGGGTGGGGCGAGGGGGAGGGGGGTTGCAATTTACCGCAGCGCCAAAGGCGCAGGCCATTCGATACTCTCACTTTCTCTACAGGCTATCTAAAACTTACTCACCTCTCTTTCATGCGCGTGGCAATGAAGATTTTTATCGTGACTTATAATATTTTTTATGAAATTTTTAAAAATTTATGAATTTTATTATAAACAATAATTATATATTCAGTGAATTTTCACAAAAGTGGAATCTGAGAAGGTAGAATATACACAATGTTATAAGTTCGATACAATCAAACAAATCAAAGCAGTAATAAAATGAAAAAAAATAATAAGAAAAAACATGACAACAAATAAAGAAAATGTTGTGAGTTTATCGTCAAATTTAAATTGGATGGGGGATATCAATTTTAAAAAAATTGAATATCAAGTGTATTAATTTAAGTTTTACTCCATTTTTTCAATTTATTTGGTAGTTTTTGCGTTTTAGAGAGTTAATTTAACTCATTTTTAAGTTAAATTAAATTAGATCAACTTATATTATAAAATTAAAATATTGAAAAATTATTTGAAGTTGTAATTCTTCTCATGCGCGATGAAAACGATAACATTTAAAAATATTAATCAAAATTTTTACATAAGTCAAATCTCGAAAAACAAAATTGTCACTTAATTTAACACAAAAACAATAATAAGGATTTTAACCAAATTGTTTCCAAACTTATTTAAACATATTGTAAGTAGTGCTCCTGACAAGGAACTTTCAGGAATCAAAATTCATCAACAAAGTTATCGAAAAATTATAATCCTGAAATTAACTTATCCACCTTTTAAAAGGGTAAAATAACATCAAATTTGAGATATAAATCTATTTTTAAATTTGATATTAAGATATTTCACTTTATTATATGAACTAAACATCCCTTTATAAGATAAAAATAAAATGAAGGTGTATCCACGCGCTGCCATAGGAGAGTAGACTTATTAGTTGTTGATAGCAACCATATAGCAGCAGACATAGTGATGAGACTTGAGAGTCGTTTAAAGTAACACTTGCCCAATAGAGAGAAACACTAGAAGAATCTAGGAATTATTATCCGTTAGAGTTACGCAGATATTAATAATAGAAGAATTGGTCCTTCGGAATGACTCAGTTGGTTTGAAAGGTGGTCATCTACGTGGATGACCCGGGATCGATCCCACCTCAATGCCTTCTGAGTCGAGTCTGTTGCATAGGGTTTGCCTAGTGTGGTTTACATTCCCTGTGTGGTTTGTAAACTATTACACAGTGAGAGGTTTACCCAGTGCGCACAAAGTACTCAACACAAAGTGTTCACCCGAAGGACAAAGATTGTGACAGAGGTTGTAGCGATTATTGGTTATCCCGAGGTTAAAAAAAAAAATAGGAGTGACTATATGTACATGTATTAGGAATGTAAATGCCTTTTAGGTTTTTAAACTTTTTATGATTTTACATTTCAACCTATTGAATTATTATCTATATAATATTATGGATTGTATATGTAGTAAGTATTTTAGTATATATATAGTATTTAGTGTTTTGATATTTTTATTTAAATATCAAATATTATTTTTTATAAAGTACATATCAAATATCAAATATCATATCAAAATATATTAATGTCATAATCAAAGTGTTGAAAACTTCAACATCAATACGATAAAATCAATATTTATCAAAGTCAAGCGAATCTAATATTTATTTTTTGTGGATTTTAAATGTCATTGGACTCAATCACTGCTTGAGTAATTATGTTCAAATATATACATAGATCAATCTAAGCCAAAATTACTTTTTAATACGAAATTAAATTCACACAATATATAATATAACACTTTAGATATAGTATCTAGTAATCTTCAACACTATAAAAAATGTTTTTAGATTAAAAATGTATAGAAACGTCATCTCTTTTTTTTCCAAAAAAGAATTAATAAGAAGAAAGAATGTAATTTTTTATTATTAAATCTAAGTTAATAAAGTATTTTATACTTGGTAAAAGATCTGCAAGCTTAGGGCATCTTTTAAATTTTTTTGTTGCATTTATTAGTGTATTAAACTCACAAAGACAAAAAACTTTTGAGCACATGAATTTTAAAGAGAAAAAGATAGAGAGAAAAACAATAGCTCATGAGTTTAATGAAGGTATTCTGACTAATAAATACTTCTTTCTTTCGTCTCAAATTATCTATCAGTACTTTTCTATACAATTCTTAAAAAAATATTAATTAGAAAAAGATCTTTTGTCATTTGTATTCTATCACGACCTTTATAGTCTTTAGAAGCAATTACTATTAACTATCAAGTATAAAATAAAAAAAATAATTAATTTTATTATAAAAATATTTAAAATAATTATTTTTAATATACGACAAGTACTTTGAGATCGAGATGGAGGAAGTAGTAATGTACAAATATAGGTACTTATTTACTCCCTCCGTCCAACAATAGTTGTCCACTATACTATTTTGGGATGTCCAACAATATTTGTCCACTTTACGAAATCAATGGATAATTTTACACTTAGTTCCTAATTTACCCTTATAATTTATTATAGTAAAATTACTCTTCTATTTATAGTTTTTAAAAAATGTGCAAAGTTAATAGTGAACAAGTATTGTTTGACGGAGGGAGTATCTTTTATTATTTTTTTAGAAAAATGATAGTAAATAATTATTGGGGGTATCTTTATAAATTCCACCCACCAAGAAAAGATTGGTAAGGCAAGAAGCATAATTAAATTCAGTGACCAAAAAGGGGTAGTGCTACTTGCTAATGGAACACCCTATAAATGTTTTCTTTTTTTCATTTTATGTTTTTTGGAAGTTAAAAAGCTGCATTTGTTTGCATTCAATGAGAAACTCCCCTTTTGTCTTGGTGGGATGGGTATGGGGGGCCTAACCTTATACTGAATTATATACATCCCTGTTTAATAATATTTATCCACGATTAACTTTACACATTTTTTAAGAAATAATAAATAGAAAGATAATTTTACTATATCACTCTTTGAATATAATAAATATAATGTCTTGAAAAATGTAATAAAGAAATGACTATAATTAATGATAACGGTAAAGTAGGAACTAAGAGTAAAATTATTCATTAATTTCATAAAGTGGACAAGTATTGTTGGACATCCCAAAATAGTATTGTGGACAACTATTGTTGGACGGAGGGAGTATCATTTTTCTATGGGAAAAGAATATGATATACACTCGATCTTATCATTTAGAGTTGATTTATCCTCGTTATAAAAACAACTTATATATATTCTTATTGTTATACAAATGATTTACATATACTTCTACCGTTACAAAATGAGCTCACATATATCTTTTATCTAATGGAAGTGAAAAAATTAGTTTTAAATTTATTTATTTGACCTTTTAGTTTTAAAAAAAGTTTCGTGAAGGGGTATATATGATCCTTCTAGCAAAATTTAAGGTAAATTTTAATCTCTTTCATACATAATATTTTTTTTGACTTCTTTGATTATCATTATTTGAGTTTCTTGTTCTTTTTTTTTCTTTCGTTAAAACTATTTTTTTGCGGCTATATTGTAATTTAGTTTTTGTATTTGTAAAGAAAATATCTGACATCTATAATAAATTTTACAAGAAAATTAGTGAAACATAAATAAATTTGACCATCAAAATAATAAATTTAAATTAGTTGTTGAAACAAAAAAAGTTTAAAAAAAAACATGTGAGGAGAATCAAATATACACCCCCCCCCCACACACACATCATTTGGATTATATTTTTTTTAATAATTTAAACAACTATATTAAAATTATTATTTTTTACTTCTATTTGAGGAAAAAGGTATATGTGCGTCATTTGTATAACAGTAGGCGCATATATGAGCCACTTTCATAATGAGGGGCATATCAACTCTAAATAGCAAAATTGAGGGGTATATCAAATCCTTTCCCCCTTTTTCCAAATTTAATAATTAAAGATAGATTGTTGCACTAAACTTTCTCTATATCTGAATTCGAAAAATAATCATAATTTCGAGGCTTAAACTTGTAACTTTCTAGTCATACAATGACAATTTTTAACATTGTGCTGAACTTTCCTTCGAATTTAACAACTACAACTTACTATAACCAAAGGCGAAAGCAAAGTATTAGTACTGAGTTCATCTGAATTTAATATTTTTGATGTGTAACATAAACTTATGCCTAATTTTCTTTAAATCATTGTAACAAATAGTAGCTATGAACTCATAACTATAAAACTGTAACGTGTTCAATGCTAAAATCTTAAAAGTTGAATCCATAAAGCTTAGATTTTATATCCACTTCTAATAGTTATGCATCAATTTTATAACTTCGCATGTATGTAGTATTTTATAACTTCGCATGTATGTAGTAACAAAGTCAAGACTTTTACAAAAGGAATTCAAAATATATATAAAAAAATAAAGATACAAAGAAGCTAAAGTGATATATACATTAAAAAAGACTTTGTATATACATTATAATATTTCGACCAAGAAGATTTGAATGAACTTATTGCGATAATTTAACTCTAACATTATTTGTGTGAAGCTACTCACGATGATGATTCCAAATCCAAATAGAAAAGAAGGACAAAAAAGGTTCTAATGAATTCCGATACCCTAGCTTCACCCATATCTCTATGAGCTTGCTCATTTTGACGATCTCAAATCTAAATAAAGAAGTAGGATTATTGTAAACTGACACTCAATATAAAACATCATATTGATAACACAAATTCTGCTAAAGAAGAAGTATAATGGCACCAACTTATCACGATCTGATACCTCAAGTCATGATGACACCTACCATAACCCACCAATAGGTAAGTCAATCCATAACCTAGAACGACAAGTAACCAAGATACTGGGTAGAACAACAAACCACAAGCAAAAAAAGAAATAATTTAAAGAACACAACAAAAGATAAAAAACAGGGATAAATATATATAATAAAAAATACGAGATCCAATCCCAAAACCTGATAGGCATATATACATAGCTACTAAAATGAGTACAAGTCCCAAAAATGGACCAAAATATACAAATTTATCTCAAAAGTAAAAGACTAGTCAAAACTAAACAGAAGAAAAAAGACTAATTCAGGGATGCCATAAGCTCACCCTCGCCTCCGAGTATCTCCACAAAAGGCTCAATATCAACGCTGACGATTGGTACTCGGACACCCAACATGAAACTTACTCATTCATAATCAATCCAAACTTAACAAAAAAAATTAAGTAGAAAGGAAAAAAAAATAGAGAAGAAGAGAATCAATACTATGATTATGCTCCACATATATTTTAAAAAGGAAAAAAACAAAGAAAGGCAATACAAAGCAAAGCAAAAAAAAAAAAGAAAAAAAAGAAGAGAGATGGTTGATGAAGATGTGTGGGTTCTGTACTGTCTTTAACCTGTCCCCTCCACTCAACACAGTGTTGGGTCTATCTTTCAAAACAAATTAAAAAAAAAAACAGTTTTTGAGTCCAAAAGGGCACTAACCACATTGGCCTTTTCCCACTTTTGCTTCTGTGCTACCTTAGCTAAGTCTATGTCTTCTGCTTCTTCTGCTCCCTCTTCTTTCAACTCCAAAATGGGAGTGGAAATGGAATCATACTTTGAATTTCTTGTTATTATTTGATACCCCTTACCACCCTTCACCCCTTTTCTTTCTTTTATCCTCTTTCCTTCCAAAAACATGACTTTCTTGTTCTTTTCTGTTGAGTTTCTTTTCCTGTTCTTGCTTTAAAGACGCCCCTTTTTCAAAATATTAGCATTTCTTGAGTATGATTTGACTTCATTTCCTAATTTTCTATTCATCTTTGTGGCAAACACTTGATTACCCTCTTACTCAACTTTCTTGAATTTGCCTTTTTTCTTGTTTTTGTGTCCTGTTGTTGTGGTTTGTGGGTTGTGTAATGCAAAACTGAGAAAACAAGAAAAACCCAAAACAAAAAAAACAAAAAAGAACCAATTTTTTTGTTTGGGGGTGTTTTGTTTTTTCATATGGAAATTGATCTGAATCATGCATTAGTGAGTGAAGTGGAGAAGAATGTATGTTGTAATGAAGAATGTGATAAAGGGGGTGGTGGGGGTTGTGTTAACTGCTCTTTGTACACTTCCACTACTTCTTCTTGTTCTTCAAATGTATCTTCATCTTCTTCACTTGCTCTTACCTCAATTTACAAGGAACTTTGGCATGCTTGTGCTGGACCTCTTACTAGTTTACCCAAGAAAGGAAATGTAGTGGTTTATTTCCCTCAAGGTCATATGGAGGAAGCTGTTTCTGCTTTTCCATTTTCACCTATCAAGATTGATTTCCCAACTTTTGGTCTTCAGCCTCAGATCTTCTGTAGAGTGGAAGATGTCCAGTTGCTTGTAAGGAACTTAATTTTTTTTTTTGCCCCCTTTTAAATTAAAGGTTTTAGCTTTGCTCGTCTTTTTTGTAATATTTTTTATAATCTTGTGAAATAACAGGCAAATAAGGAAAATGATGAGGTGTATACACAGCTCACTCTTCTTCCTCTTCCAGAGGTAAGACCAGTAATTGCTTACATGTTCAATCTTGATTTTTTTAATTTCTTTTTGATAACCGTGGTGTCTAGGCTAGCTTTCGCGACACTTGACTAATTTCATGTATAACTGTCACCTCCCACAACAGCAACATGTACCTGACAACTCTATCCACCAAGTCTTGGACAAAATGGAAAAAATCACCTAGTGTTTTTGTCTCTCCTATGTCATGTTCAATCTTGATCTTTTGATGTTTTATGTACAAATTTTGAGTAAAGGTGTTGACTTTAGTGTGTTAAGCTGATGTTTTGTTCATTTATTTACATGGTTCCACTGTAAAGGGATCTTTTTAGTTTTTTCTACTTGAATTGGTCTTTTGGTTTTTAGTGTAATATCTTACATTTAGACTGAGTTTATCCTGATTTCATGGTGTTTTCCAGTCAATGGCTATAAGCTTAGAGGGGAAAGAACATGAAGATTCGGGGACGGATGAGGAAGGGAATGGAGTTAATCCAGGGAAATCAGCTTCTCACATGTTCTGTAAAACGCTGACTGCTTCGGATACCAGCACCCATGGTGGCTTTTCAGTTCCCCGTCGAGCAGCTGAAGACTGTTTCCCCCCTCTGGTGTGACTCCATTCCAGGCTTTTGCTAAAGAGATTGTTAGTTGATTTCTTGTAATTGTCTGGTTAATTTACTTCTATCTTGGTGCTACATCATAAAATGTAGGATTACAAAGAGCAAAGACCCTCTCAGGAGCTGATTGCTAAGGATCTGCACGGAGTAGAGTGGAAATTTCGTCACATTTATAGAGGTATTGAGTTAAATAGTTAGATGCTTGCTTGGTCCGAAATATTTATGTTTGATGCTTTTCTTTCAGGCCAGCCAAGGCGACATTTGCTCACTACTGGATGGAGTATTTTTGTCAGCCAAAAGAATCTTGTCTCAGGGGATGCAGTTCTCTTCTTGAGGTATACATACCTGTTATCCTTGCTGTATTTGAAAATAAAATTTTGTAAAACTTTAAATAAAGTAGAACCATAAATGGAGATGAAACAAAATTATATTCGAGTCCGCTGAATTCACAATATGTCTTTAAGAAACTTAATTCCCTTTTAGTACCTGAGGTATAAGATTATTTTTTCCCATGATAAAACGGATAAACCACATTGGTGTAGTGGTACTTCAAACCCTAGTGTACAACGAACACAAAGAGTAGCCAAATCACACTTGCAACTTACTTTGCAAGTGCATGAAATATTGCAGAAAAAAGTAGAGTAATTCATATTTTTGGTAAGTAAAAATCCGAGGAAGATGTATTTAAAGCCAACAAAGGGTAGTTTGAGCGAGTGTTATTGTGCCTTACGGAAAAGTTACAACCTATCCAATGTAAAGGTGCTATTCAAATTGCATCATTATCCCCGGTGTCTTTTTAGGAAAACACCTATCCATTTCTCATTCACACCTCTTAACAAACCCAACAATATCTTGGCTCAATGGTATACTCCGAATGGTTAACTTTTAAGGTACTAGAGCATCTTTACCGGTGTGCTTGGAAAGAGGAGGAGGGTGGAAAGTGAACAATATGAAAATATCAAGTCATTGTACTTGGAAGCTGGAAAAGCATTAGGTCCAATTCCTAGGTTTTCAATATGTCATAATGACCCATTAGGACACCAATGCTAAGATCTTAATTGTTCCGCTATTCAACTTTTGAAGCTTGTTAAGTCGCAACAGGTATTTAAATTTTATTCAAGCAGTCAGATGATCCTTGCAGGGGAGAAGGTGGAGATCTCAGACTGGGAATAAGAAGAGCTGCAAGACCTAGAAATGGACTTCCTGAATCGATAATCAAAAGTCAATACTCTGGACCGGATGTTCTTTCGTCAGTTGCTACCGCCCTATCAGCAAAGAGTACTTTCCATGTTTTCTATAGCCCAAGGTATTTCACTATATCTCTGTGTATAGTTTTCTATTTAGTTGTTGGCCTATTTACATGGTAAAATCTGTGGCAATATCCCTCATCCGTACATCTTTCACTATTTTAGGCTGTGCGACGTTAATGAGATTTGATATTCACATGCCTTAGATTTTATTGCATTTAATTCATGAAGGCATAACAACCAAATACATAATTGCTTATTTCCATCCAACCAGTCATTTGCGGAGATTGAAATGAATTGTCTATGTTTTGGCTACCACCATTTTATGTGTCCAATTAATATCTTAACAAATACAAATGATGTAGGTGTGTAGGCGTGTAGGCCTTCTTCGTGCAGATCAGTTGTATTAGAAGATCTGCTTAGCTTTAGGGAAATAGTTCTGGAGGAGTAAAGTCGTACTGTTTACTGTCAAACTTGGGAACTAAGCTAGTGTTGATGGTGTGAAGTTTGATATCCAGGGATAAAACTATACTCATTTATTTGACATAAATATGCTTTTGAAAAATCCAAACTAAGTTGGTCATGGGTGGTACTACTTGTAATCATGTTGCAGTTTAAATGTTTGTAATTATTTGAAAAGGTCATAGATAGAATGATCAATGATGTATGTATTGGTTTAGTGAGATAGCACCGAAACATCAGTGATTGTCGTCATTGCTAAAAAATACTGTGTTGTTAATAGTAATGATGCACTGAAGTATGAAGTAAGATTTGGAATATTATTATTGGGGAGCTCCAAAATGAACTGATATGGTTTCATAGCAGTGTGGCAATATATTTGGCTTTATTGCGATCCATCTTAATTATATTTGTTAGTTTGTTCCTAGATTGAGGCACAACTAGTGGCTTTCCGTTTATTCATGTGGCATCAGCTGCAGAACAAAACGTAACTGAGGGTAGTAACTCATTGAGTTTCCCACATCGGTCATTTAGGGATGAGAAGGTCTGTTTATATTGTCTTGGACAATCCTCACCTCATGAGCTAGCTTTTGGAGTTGAGTTAGACCCAAGATCCATATTTTTGGCATGTGGGGGGTGTTGACTGTTGAGTTCCCACATCAGTCATTTAGGGATGAAAAAACCTTTTTTTCTTTTTTATAAGAGGTATGAAGTCTCTTAATATGGTCTTGGACAATTCTCACCTTTTGAGCTAGTTTTTGGGGTTGAATTAGGCCTAAGGTCTATTTTTGTATCATAACTTATACTAGTACCCAGGTATTTGATCCATTTTATAGGCAGTGATCTTTCTGTTTGCTAAACCATCAATCATCTTCCAACTAATAGTCCTCCGATTCTGAACTTCAGGTATCTGATGAAATTTTTTAAGTTGAGAGACAAGTTAGACTCATTCGTTTTGATTGAGTGATTCAGATGCATGTGTCTTTCTATGCAAATGTAGTGCAATGCATGCTCTCGTGGCTCATATCATGTAGGTTTCCTAGTAGGTCAATGCTAGGAAAGCAACTTGTCTACTGGTAGTCTCTACTTCGACTAGTTCATTTTTCATTGTCAGCATCTAAAGCATCCTAAGGATGATCTTGAGGTTGACCCAAATCTTGCACTCTGTGCTATCATATACTTTGCCTTTTCATATTTATGAAATGGAGCAGCTGTTTCTTTTTAGTGATGTTCAAATTTTCAAGATATTATTGTTGTTCTTTTATTGCTATGTAGATCATTTTGAGTTAAAGTTTTTTCTTATAATGTAGGGCAAGTCATGCTGATTTCGTTGTACCTTACCAAAAGTATGTGAAAGCCATCAACACTCGGATTCCTGTTGGGACAAGATTTAAAATGAAATTTGATTTGGATGATTCACCTGAAAGAAGGTAATTGTATCCTTACCAAATCCCATCATATGCTCTTCTTCCTTTCATTAGGTTTCTGTTGTAATAAAAACATTCTATCACTGCATGCAGGTACAGCGGTGTAGTGACTGGGATAAGCGATATGGATCCCTTTAGATGGCCCAACTCTAAATGGAGATGCTTGATGGTATGCCTGGCATATAGTTATCATTCTGTTGTTTTTTAAGTACTCCCTCCGTTTCAATTTGATTGTCTGGTTTTGACTTGGTACGGAGTTTAAAAAAATACAGTAGACTTTTGAATTTTGAGGTCTTAAACTAAAGATATGTAGAATGTACCAAAATGCCCTTTAATCTTATGGTCATAAACATGCCATGTGGAGAGTTGTAACTAAAGAGTTGCCATAAAAGGGTGATTTTGGTCCACCTAACACTTCATGTTTTTTGAATAAGTTGGAAGTTCTTCTATTTATCTAAAGGGTGATTTTCTTGCTTCCTTGTTATTTGCAGAAGCATATATGTTCTTGAATTTTCTGCTGGTGTTACCTTGTGACTTAGATCAGCTCTACTTAGAGGTCTTGTAACATGTAAATCTGCTGGTTGGAACTTGAATACCTCTAGGAACACGGAAAGTACCATAAATTCTTTGGTTTGTTTAATCAAGGTCATAAAAATTGGCCATGCCATGAATTATCAAACTATTCTCATTTCGATGGTAAATATAATGAGAAATTGTTAACTCAGGTGTTGTAAGATGATTGATTGATTTTTTTCGTGGCAAAACTGATAAAGTTTGCTATCGTCAAGACATTCAAATACATTCACGTATTGTATATTTTGTGTTATCTTCATTCTTCCCAAACATAACTGTTACAATAAGTATAATGCCTATTAAGCAACTTGTAAACTTTTTGATATAAGTGCCTATGCCATCAATTTTAATAGGTCAGATGGGATGAAGATATAATGAGTAATCATCAGGAACGGGTTTCTCCTTGGGAAATTGATTCTTCAGTTTCCTTACCACCACTGAGCATTCAGTCCTCACCAAGACTGAAGAAACTGCGGACTAGTCAGCAGGCACCATCAGTACTGGACAGCCATTTTGCTGGTACTAATCTAACTTTTGTAAAACCTTTTGTATTATGTTGTCATTATGTCGTACCGGTACTGCATTGGACTTTTTTATCCTTGAGCTGACGGTCTGTTGGAAACAGGCCTCTCTACTAAGGTCTGCGTACACGTACACACTACCCTCCCAGATTCCACTGGGTATATTGTTGTTGTTGTCATTATGTCAGATTACACTGAAGTTCGTTTTTTTTCCCGATTTTGTTATTTTATCAGGAGGGAGTGCTCTTTTAGACTTTGAGGAGTCAATAAGATCCTCCAAGGTCTTGCAAGGTCAAGAAAATTTAGGTCTGATATCACCTCCCTATGGTTGTGATAAACCAGTCCGCCCACTGGATTTCGAGCTGCAAAGAGTAGCTCGTCACAATCTCATGCCAAATGGTGTAGAGAACATAATTGTTGGCGACTTTGTGAAAACTCAGCCTCCAACTACCTACACAGGCTTTCTGGAATCCAATAGGTTTCCAAAGGTCTTGCAAGGTCAAGAAATTTGCTCGTTAAGATCCCTTACTGGAAAAGGTGATGTTAATTTTGGTGCTTGGGGAAAACCTGAATTTGGTTGCAATGTTTTCGGCACATATCAGAGGCCGAGAGCCAATTTCTATCCTCTCGCTTCTGAAGGGGCGAGGAATGTGTTTTTACCTTACAATGCGATGTATAGAGCTGGACAAGATCCCATGGTTCCCTCCTACATAACTACTTTCCAAAGAGAAAATCCTACCTTGAACCAGAATTCAATCCAAAATGTGCTTAGGAGGGAAGAAGTTGGAATGCCGAAGTTTGTAAATGAGCAGAGGCCACCGGAGATGTCTAAAGTGTCCATTCCAGAGAATCATTTCAAGAATGAAAATGACGACTCCTTCAATGCACAGGCTTCATGTAAACTGTTTGGCTTTTCCTTGACGAAAGAACCATCTACGCCTAGCTCGCAAAGTTCTGGTAAGAGGAGCTGTACAAAGGTAAGTTTCCACAAGTTGCACGTAGCGAATTGGAACTGTTTTTTTTCTTCTAAAGACTCTATTGCTAATATTTAATAAATGGCGTGAAGGTTCACAAACAAGGCAGCTTGGTTGGACGAGCCATTGATCTCTCTAGATTGAATGGCTATGACGACTTGCTGGTTGAGTTGGAGAGGCTTTTCAACATGGAAGACCTCCTAAGAGATCCCAACAAGGGGTGGCGAATCTTGTACACTGACAGTGAGAATGACATGATGGTTGTCGGAGATGATCCATGGCAGTAAGTCTCTTTCTCATGCATTTCAGTTTCTCATCGCTGTCTCAATTGTTTGATACTACATTCAAAAAATATTACTCCTTGATTTATTAATGCATATGAATCACGAGAAATCCGAGTTTTCTTTTACTTTTCTTCTCCCATGTTAACACAATTTTTTTTCCTTGAGCTGAGGGTTTATCGGAAACAGCCTCTCTACCTCCAAGGTAGGGTAAGGTCCGTGTACACTTTACCCTCCAAGGTGTGTTTAGTATGGAGGAAAATGCTTCTGAGAAAATGTTCTCCAATTTTCCCGTCTTAGGTTGGTCAAAAATTTTGGAAAACATTTTCTCCCAAGTAAATAAGTTCTTTAAAAATGAGGAAACTGACTTCCCTAATCGAAGTAGGGAAAACAAGTTCCTAAAATAGCATACCATACTGATTTTCTCCTTTCCACCCTCCAACACACCCACACACACACACCCTCCCACCCCCCATTCTCGCCACTCCCACCCCACATAGTGTTTCCCTAGATTTTGGAATAAGCTTACTTACCAAACACAAGAAAATAAATAAGAACTTATTTTCCAAGAAGGCATTTTCCGGAAAAACATTTCCTTCATACCACACACACCCTTAAATTAGAACTTGTTATTTTGCAACTTCTGCCGAGCAGCAAAATCTTGGCACTTCTATCTTCAGGGGAAAAGTAAGGTCTATGTAAACACTATCCTCCCCAGACCTCACTTGTGGGATTACACTGGTTGGATATGTTGTTGGAAAAAGTATAATTTCCCTTGATAGGTTGATTTGCTTATCAGTAACTCGGGTACCTTCTAAATGACTTTTCGCAGTGAGTTCTGTGAGGTAGTATCCAAGATCCATATATACACTCAAGAAGAAGTGGAGAAAATGACTATTGAGGGGATCAGTGATGACACTCAAAGTTGTTTGGAGGAGGCACCAGCAATCATGGATGTCTCAAAGTCTTCTTCAGTTGGCCAGCCTGATTCTTCTCCAACTGTAATCAGGATTTGAATAAAGTTGAATGGAGTACCTATGAATGTTCCTGCTTTTTTATGTTATGTTATGTTTGATATATGTGATGATAATACTACTCTACCTACTACATGTTCTTGTTATGTTTAATAAGTTATTATCACTTAACATGTTATGTTAAATGTTGGAAGTCTGTTTTCAACTACAATGGGAGCTTGTATGATGAAAACTATGTGGTGACTCATATGTCATTATAACTCTGAATTCTAGTTATGTTTCACTATGTATAATATTGAACATTGTATGAATACCCCTTTATTTCTAACCCCCACCCCCAAAGTGGTATGCAGTTGCTTGAACCTAGCGCGCATGAGGTGGTGCTTGACCAAAAGGTTGAGGGCAAGAATACTTGGTGAACATAGTTCAAGATCAATGTAATATTGAGGCAACTAAGTAGAGGATAGAAAGATGTGATCCCCCTCCAAAAAGAGGTATGTAGTTGTCTGAACCAAGCTTTCGAGAGGTTGTGCTCGACCTAAAGGGTAAGTTCAAGAATACTTGGGTGGATGTAATTAAGACAACTAAGTAGAGGATGGGAAGATGTGACTTGGGGGGGGGGGGGGGGGGGGGGGGGGGGGGGG
>JAJONR010007436.1:0-47942 GCA_029582245.1 Solanum etuberosum
AGAAAAACTCCAATGGAAAACATTTAAAGAAAAATTTGGGATAGGGGGGTAGGGGTTGGAGCGATAAAAATACTTTAATTTTTTTTTTGTTTTTAAAGCTTTTAACAAGATTTCTATTATAATGTGGGTACCCATATTTACCCATATTATCCATTAGGTAACTCGTTTTTACCCATTTAAAATGTGAGTCAAGTCGAGTACTTTATCCATTTTTATTTAAATCATTTTTGATCGACTCATATTCGACTCGACTCGCTCGTTTGACACCCATAGGCCTAAGTTTGACCTCGGTCAACATTCTTAGTAAACGTGCTCAAATGAGAATTCTGTTAGTGCGGTAAGCTCCAAAATGTCAAGTTTTATCTGGAACAAACCTTCGTGCGGATCTCGAAGCTTTCAAGTTAATTTCGAGCCCCCTTGTAGATTTTGGCTTAAAATAGAGTTTGGGTGTGGACCCACTTTTTGTCAAGATGATCTCGAATGAAAGTTTTGACTAATCTGTTGAGTCAAAAATTTCAAATTTGATTGGGTTGCATATCTCGTTTGCGTGCACGGGGTTCTGAACAGATTCTGAGCCCCCGAGTGGAGCCCCGAGGGCTTAGCTAAAAATTTTTTGTGCCTGATGCTGGTGCACCCGCTTTTGCAATCTTGGGGTCGCTTAAGCGGCCCGGGATCCGCTTTAGCGAGCTAGGCCAGCCAGACGACAACCGCTTTAGCGAGTCTGACTAGCTTGGGATTTTTCGCTTAAAAAGCTCTGGCCTCGCTTAAGCGACGTCCGATTAGTGGCTAGGGTCCCGCTTTAGCGAGGCCCACCCTTTGTGCCATTGCGGCACCTGCGACTGTCTTAAGACCAACCCGATCAAAAAATATTTCATTTATTCCAAGTGCAATTTCTCCTTCATCTTAGCTCCAAATTCAGTGATTCAAAGTCCTATGTGTTTTTTGAGCTTGGGACAACTTAGGTGTGTGATCGAGGAGCGTCGAGGAATCTTTGTTGGAGGTAAAATCACTGTTTTTGGGCCTAACTTAGCTCAATTCTTGTCCTTTAAGTGTGAATTGTAGCATGTGTTGATTTTCCCTGTTCCGAGCCCCGAATTGTGTTCCATTTTGGAACACAAGTTCGAGGGATTGAATTGGACCTTTAGATGAAGTCATTTTTAGAATTTCTGATGTGGGTCCCATAATTTCTGTATTGACTCCTATTTGGATCCGTCTTTGTTTTATGTAATTTTAGTGTCTAAATGACTGTATTAACATTATGATCCTATTTTTGATAGCGTGACATCGTTCGGAGGTCGTACGAAAAGGAAAAGCTCTTGAGACACGATTTGGTGTGCGCATGATTGATCTAAAGGTAGGCTACAACTTCCTTTTCCTTAGATTGAGATGGATTATGTGAAATCATGTTGATTTGAGTGAATTAGGAGCAATACCTAGTTGATCATGCTACTTTACTTAGAAACCATATTTTAGGATTATATCGGGATTATTGGGAGTAGAAACATGTTAGTTGTGTTACGTGATCATTCTTACCTTGTGGTTGGCCTTGGTTGATTCTATTGTTGAATGTTTGATCTTGTTTGGCCTTAGTCTAGGCTTAGACTAGTGCCTGTCATAGACTTGTAATATTTGGAGCTGCTTGGCCTTAGTTTTTCCTTGACGTCATTTCAGACTGTTTACCTCCTTGTTGACTGGAGTAGCAGACTCGAGTCTGATAGAATGAGCCTTAGATTAGGTGTTGACATAGCTTTGAGAACCTTCTATCCACTCTCCCTCATTCTATGGCCCCGTGTGTTACATTTTAGATTTTGGGTTTTGCTTGGCAACTTGGGACTGGAGTTGGTTCGAGCTTGGAGTATTACTTTGATTACCCGAGAGTAGACTTCGTCCCACGTCAGTTTTATGATGATGATTTGACATGAGATCCTTCAACAACCCTTTATAGTTTGTAAATTCAAGGTCAAATTACGCTGCTCATTATCCTCTACGGAGTTGATTCCTACTAGTCGCAGATTTAAGGTCTGGTCATGATGCTCTATATCCTCTATGGAGTCGATACACTTTGGCTACAACCTATTGCTCCTTTAGGGACCATCTGTGGTTCAAGGTCCACACTCTACACCCTTAGCTTTGGGTGACTCTTATCGGTTACTTGCCTTCTCCGGCTCTAGACTCATCGTGACCTATTCTTAGTAGATTTCGCTATTCTATGTACCATTAGACTTACAGGGGTTCGTTTGGGTTTTTACTTAAATTGCGCAAGAGTGTAGCTTCTTTGCTTATGAGGTCCAGTTAAGTTTAGTTAGATGTACTTGTGGTTTTGTTGGATGGTTAATTGGTCTCATTTTATTCATGAAATGACTTGGGTTCATCTCTATCTGAGTACACGCACGTGCATTTCTTTAAATTCTGCTTTAACTTCTGTTGTGTCTAGATTCTATCATATCTTATGACTTGATGGGACTGACAGTTTGGTCACCTAGTTGTTCGTATGGTTTTTACATAAGTTTCCATGTTTTGGAGCTTTCAAAACTTGAACGGTTGACTTCGGTCAAATTCAGGAAAAGTCCTCAGAATGCAATTTGGACATTTTCGTGAGCTCCAGATATTCAGTGCAAACCCCGATGTTTCTAGGCTCATTTAAAGAAACCTTGTGTCTTATGGCTTAAAGTGGAGTTTGGATGTGGGACCCTCTTTTCATCGAGATGATCTCAGTTAGAAGTTTTGACATCTACGTTGAGTTCAGACTACATAATTTGGTTGGGTAACATATCTTGTTTGCATGCACGGGGTCCCGAATGAATCCTGATCACACAGTCGGGGGTTTCCATCTTTGGAGAAACCAACTAATGTGCATTAACTGGTGCATCCCACCTCTCCTCTTTGCATTTGCGTGCCTCAGGCCATATTCGTGGTGACCAATGGCCTGGTCTTCGCATTCGCAAGACTTGTGCCACGTTCGCGGAGGCCTGATGTGTTGGTGATCGCGCTCACATGCCTTATGCCACGATCATGTAGGCAAATGAGTTGACCCTTTGTGATTGCAGGCTAGGTGCCACAATCCTTATGCATTAGGGGTCGACCTTCCACGATTGCAAACTGGGTCCTGCATTTGTGGAGGTCATTTAACTAGTATTTTATAAAAGGATTAGTCACAAATTCAACATAGCTTAGCGTATTCATTTGGTAATTTCTTGAACTATGGAGCTTTGTTTGAGATGATTCAAGTTGCTTTGTGTCAGGTTTCAGTAAGATTATGCTTTGGGGTCATCAGAAGAGTGTGGAGGATGAACTTTCAAAGTAAATTTCCATCCTGAAGGACTGCTCAAGATTCTTTAAATAGTGTTTTTCTTCGTAACTCATTCAACATAACTCATTCTTCCATAGCTGGTGGGGCCGAGACCAACCCATCCACCACCTAAACTAGCTATGGCTCCAAATCTTCAGACGACAATCACTTAACTATTAGCCGTGCTAAGGGGCATGCAACAGGACCTAGGTCCAGCTATGTTAAAACCACAACATCAGCCTGCACTAGCTGCTCCACATGATGAGGTGCCATAAACACCCGTCGCTGCCCAATCAATTATTGCAGCTGGAGCTATGCCATTGAAAGAGTATGCTGGGTTACCTCCGATGTCATGGACTGATTTTTCTGAGGTATTTCTTGCTAGATTTAACCGCGGAGCGTCATAGATCGACTCTGGGATCAGTTCTCCGGGTTGGAACAGGGCTTTATGATCATATCTCAGTTTGAATCCGATTTCATGAGCTCTCTAGGCATGCTGCCATGATATTACCTACTGAGCTGGAAAGGGTTCATTGTTTTGTCCATGGTTTGATATTGCAGTTGCGGATTGAGAGTGAGTCTATAGCTTCAACGGGGAGATCATATTTGGATGTTGTGGATCATGCTCTTACTATGGAAGAGCTCCGTTGCGAGGCCCAAGTGGGCAACAATAAGAGGGCTCATCATTAGGGTAGGTACAATAGGTCCCATTCTAGGGTAGGGACTTATATGATAGGCCTCACAGTGGTATCATCAGGGTTAGTCTAGCTGGTCTATTCAGATGACACTTTAGGCTTCAGAGGGCGAGCAGTACAGCTAAGGTGGTTCTGGTGCTTATTCGAGTTTCAAGGGTTCACATTCAAATTCTCCAGATATTTTAGATTCTTGAAGTTCTTGATAAAGAATGAAGATTTTCTAGATGGTGTTTGAGAAAATTGTGTTGGTGGTGATGAAACAAATATTCTTATTATGTTGAACTAAAAGATGAAGAAAACAAAATCTCCTGTCTCCTCTTAAAGTGGAAACTATTTTGGGGCACAATAAGAAATGAAATAGTATTTATATTATAAGGAAGAGTATTGGAAACAAAAAATGGATTACTTGATTTTTTTAAAGGTGACGACTACTGTCGATCCTGTATTCCTATGATACTTAGAACAATAATTTTGAATAATTTGATAAGAAACAACAAAGTTTAAAGAGTATTTTCAAAACTAGACACTTAAAACCAGTAAAGAAAATAGAATCTGAAACAAATTAGAAATAACATACAAAATATTTTTCTAAAAGAAAAAAATCAAGCCCACTGAATGCACAGTGTGTCCTTAAGGAAATTATTCCGCTCAACTATCTGAGGTTAATGGAATATCCTCCCATGATAGAACGAACTTACTAACCGGTTTATTGGTACCTAAAATTATGGTGTCAGCGAATCACTCAATGGTAGTAAAGTATACTAGAATACTAGATTTAGTAGTAGAAGAAGAAGTCCAAAATTCTTTGTTTTTTTTAAATGAGAGGAAATACCTCTATTTATAGGCAACAAAGGGTAGTGTGAACATGTGCTTATTGCGCCATACCAGAAAGGTTACAACCCATTTTGGAAAAGTCATATCCCTTTGGAAAGATCACAACCTTTCATAAAAGTCACAACTTTTCATAAAAGTCTCAACTCTTCATAAAAGTCATAATTTTTCATTAAAGTCACAACTTTTCAGAAAACCCAACAATCCCCCACATGAATGGGGAACGACTCTAAGACAAAGAAACAGACAAGTATGTACTTTACAAGCGAGAATTAATTGCATCTAGATAAGTAGGTTTCCTTTTAAACTTTCTATAGTGAACATATCTCGTATCCACTCGGTCAATTGGTAGATTTGATATATTTGAACCATCGAGCTTTGGTGTATACCTAGACAACCACATGTCACACAATCAATCCTTTATTGTCTATGGTTCTCACAACTGTGTTCGCTTCAACCATGAACACCTCCTAGTTTCATGAGTGTATAAAGAACTGCGCTTTTACAATCATCCTCTTTGAAGCGGCTTACACTTCACACTCACATAGGTAATTTCTAACCGTGTCATCGCTTAGATACACTATTTGATGAAATCTACCAAACTTAGCAAATCATTAGAAAACTTTAAACTTTATTAACTCGTTAAAGAGCCTTAATATTTTATCCTTGTTCCTAAACATTGTCTTCATCGTGATAGTGGATTGATTTGTTTGACAATGTCGAACCGTTAGTCACAACTTTATTTTATCTCCTTGAACCTAGCTCTTGGGATCTTCAGTTTGCTAGGTAGAGTTACCGCCATGATGACTTGTACTAAGCCCTAAACTCATTCCCTTAGATGATCTTTCAATAGTCTCTCTAGCTAGGCCATTTGTTAGTGGATCCGACACATTATCTCTAGACTTTACATAATCAATCATAATAATTTCACTAGAAAGTAGTTTTCTTACGATATTATGTCTTCGTCATATGTGATAAGATTTTCTGTTGTACATGACACACCCTGCCCTACCTATTGCTACTTGACTATCACAATGTATGCATATAGGTCCCATAGGTTTAGGCTAGAATAGAACGTCTTCTAAGAAATTTGGAGCCATTCAACTTCTTCATCGACGTTATCTAAGGCAATAAATTCAGATTCCATTGTATAACGAGTGATACATGTATTTTTGGATGATTTCCAAGAGAATATTCCTCCACCAAGAGTAAATATATATCCACTTGTGGATTTTACTTCATTTGACCCACTGATCCAATTTGCAACATTGTATTCTTTCAATACTATTGGATATTTTTTATAATGTAAGGCACAATTTTGAGTATGTTTAAATATCCCTAAACTCTTTTCATTGCCATCCAATGAGTTTGATTGAGATTACCCATGAACCGACTCAGTTTACTAATAACACATGATATATCTGAACGCGTATACTTCATGATTTACATCATACTTTCCAATACTCTAGCATAATCCAATTGCGATTTACTTTCATCTTCATTCTTTTGAAGTGCAAAGCTCACATTTATTGGAGTCTTGACAGTATTGAATCCAAATATTTGAACTTGTCAAGTACATTTTCAATGTCATGAGACTATAACAATGTTAAATATTTTAGAGTTCTAAGGATTCTTATATCTAAGATCACATCAGCAACCCCAAGATCTTTCATATCAAATTTGTTGGACAACATACGCTTAGTAACATTTATATCGTCAATATCTTTACTCATTATTAACATGGCATCAACATAAAGACAAACAATGACTTCATAATTTGGAGTGTTTTTAATGTAAACACATGTATCACACTCATTGATCTCAAATCCATTTGCTAACATCATTTGGTTAAATTTAGCATGCCATTGTTTGAGTGTTTATTTGAGCCCATAAAATAACTTAACAAGTTTGCACATTTTCATTTCTTTACCATGAACTACAAACCCCTCAGGTTGTTCCACATAACTTTCATCATCTAACTCTCCATTTAAGAAGGTCGTCTTAATATGCATTTGATGGATTTCAAGACCATGTACAACTGCTAGTGCCACTAACACCCAAATAAATGTTATCCTTATTACTGGTGAGTACGTAGCAAAATAATCGAGACCTTCTTTTTGTTTGTATCATTTGACTACAAGTCTAGTCTTATATTTTTAAATAGTCCCATCAACTTTCATTTTCCTTTTAAAGATCCATTTTGATCCTAAAGATTTATTTCCCGGAGGAAGATCAATCCGTTCCCATGTATGGTTATTCAAAATTGATTCAACATCACTATTGACTGCTTCTTTTCAAAATATCGACTCAGAAGAAGACATTGCTGCTTTAAATGATTGAGGCTCATTCTCAAGCAGGTGTGCTATAAAATCTGGTCCAAAAGAAGTGGATTTCCTTTAACATTTTCCATGCCTTGAATCCATTTTACTTGGTGTACTTTCCTTTGGTTCTTTCCGTGTTCGTTTAGATCCTTCACTCACATTTTCAAAGAACTCAACACTATTTGATTCAATTACCATATTAACAAAAATTTCACGATTATCTGATTTGTGAACCAAAAACCGGCATGCCTGGCTATTCGCAGCATATCTAATGAATACACAATCCACTGCTTTAGGTCCAATTTTGACCCTCTTCTGTAAAAAAAATTGTACTTTTGCTAAACACCCCCACACTTTGAAATATTTCAAGTTGAGTTTTCTTCCTTTCCATAATTCATATGGAATAAATTGAGTTTTGTTGTGGGGGTACCCTATTGAGTATTTGATTGGCCGTAAGGATAGCTTCCCCCTACAAGCTTTTCAGTAAACTAGAAATTCTTAATAAAGCATTCATCATCTTCTTTGATGTTCAGTTTTTTCGTTACGCAATTCATTTGATTGTGGTGTGTAGGGAGAAGTAATTTGATGAATAATACCATATTCTAAACATATCTTTGCAAAAGGAGATTCATATTCTCCATCCCTATGACTTCGAATCATTTTTATTTTTCTATTAAATTGATTCTCCACTTCGTTCTTGTATTGCTTAAATGCATCAATTGCTTCATCCTTCCATTAACAATAATCAAATTGTTAATGGTTAGTGTGGTGAAGGAATGGATCATGTGGAAACTGAAGTTATTTTAATCTTCCAAGATAAATTCTAACTGTATTAAAAGCTTAGGAGTTATCTCTATTCAAACATATTGCAGAATTGATGACACAAGATGATAACAACATACTTAACTATACTCCAATAGTAAATAAAGTGAACAAAGTAATTTTTGGACTTAATGGGTATAGTTCCAGTGGTCTGTTGGCCTAACTGGATGTTTCTATCAAACTTTTTAGAACATATTAGGAGGTGATGTAGTTAATGTGTTTAAGGCCTTTATTTAAGGACAAACATTGCCTAAACCAATTAGCTATACCAATTTGGTCTTGCATCGAAATAAAGAGGGGGTGGTATCGTTCTCTGATAAGTGACATATTAGCCAGATCAATTTTTTGAATAAGGAGATTTCTAGAGTCCTTCGCGATAGATTAAAAGATTATATACCTACATTGATCTCCCAAAATCAATATAGTTCTGTGAAAGAGAAGTATCATAGAGTGTTTTGTTGGCTCATGAAATCATTACAAATATTAGAAAGAGAGACAAGCTTGCTAATGTAGACATAAAGATTAATATGGCTATGGAATATGACAATCTCATGGATATTCCTTATTAGTGAACTTCAGAAGATGAAGTTCAACAATGTATTCGTAGATAAAATTTACAAGCTGATGACTAATAAATTGTACTCTATCTTAATTGTTAAAGAATGACAAAAGTCCCACATTGGTGGTTAATGAGATGGGTGAACTCCTTATAAGGCTTGGGAAATCCTCCTCCCTTTGAGCTAGCTTTTGGGGGCTGAGTTAGGCCTAAAACCTAATTTAACATTAATTAATATACATGCTCATGGTTTATTCTACTATTCCAAGGGTTTAAGAAGGATACCCTTTTTCTCCAACCTTGTTTATACTTAATGCAGAGGTACTTTCTAGAGATTTGAATGCTTTGTTTCACAATAGTGCATTCAAAAGCTTTGGTATGCAAAAATGAACCATCTAGCTTATGCTTATGACACCATAATATTTGTATCGACAAACAGTTTGTCCTGACAAATATTTATGAACATACTGGGGAACATGAAAAGTTATGTGGGTTGAAAATCAAAAAAAAATTTCTTTGTTTATTAGAAGAGGTTAATAGTTTTACAAGAGGTAATTTTCCTCTAGCTTTTCTCGGATTCGGTATTAGTCAGTCTCAAAAGAGGAAGAATCATTCACTAATATCAAAAGAAGGTGAGTTACGAAGATATACAAGGAAAGAGAGGCTCTGGAATACCTTTCACTTTCAGTTAATCAGGGGGGGGGGGGAGGTTGTACTGATAAACAATATTCTTTAGAGTGTGCACATATCTTTGGTATCATTTGGTGAATCTTCTAAAATGTATATTTCATGAAATTCATAGGCTATTTTCCAAGGTTTGATGGAACAATCAGGAGGAAGATAGAAGCAAACATTGCTTTTCTTAGTCTAACATATACTTGTCAAAGAAATAATGGGGACTAGGTTTCCAAATTTTATTTGTTGTGTAAAAAGCCTTATTTATGAAACTATGGTAGATATTTAGAAACAAAATTTACTTATGGACAAATAAAATATAGAACAAGTATTACAAAAGATACATACCTGAAAAGGCAGAGTGGAAAGAAGGTCATATCGTTGAAAATATATGAACTTATTGATCAGGAGATTTGGTGGGAACCTAGATATATGAACACTCTAATGTTTAGTTTGATGACTAGAGAAAGTTGGGGTCATAACATTATGTTCTTGTAACAACCTATCTAGTCGTTATGGAAAGTTAAGGGGATAGGACCCTTGTAGAGTTCCCATAGTCCATTAACCCAGTAAGAAGACAAAATGGGGAGGTTTAAAACAAACATCTCTTGATTATTTATGTCATTATGTTATGTTGTGTTCTATAAGAGGTGACCTTTGTAGGAGACTCTAAAACTGTATAGAGAATTCAAAACTAGTACTAATTGTTTAAGGGGGTCTTTTGTGTATCTATACCATCGTAGCAGGTAAAGTAGAATATTATGGTTTAAGGGGGTATTTTGTGTATCTATTAGCATGTATTTCATTCTAAGTTGAATAATTATGCTTCTTAGGATGCAATGGTGTTTAAATACTTGTTTATGATGGTTGGAGAATCTTAAAATCCCATAATTTTTTTTTTTCTTGGGCATACAAACTACCCCAAATTTTTTATCATCGTAGAGGTACAACCAATAAAGGGTGTGTGAGACTCCATTAACTTTTTGACATATGGATAGGTGGGCCATTTTCTTCTTTAAAGCAAGAACTTGCTACAACTAACAAAAGAGAGAAATTATATTTACACGATAAATTGAGTTGAACAAATACAAAAAATGTAAGAAAAAATATATGTGTTTGCTATTTCTTCTTTTTTGATTATTAATATTATGTTAATTTGTGGGGTTATACTGTATATATTATTATTGTTGTAGTTGTATGTTAGTTTGACGAATTAATTTGATATTTTATTCTGTGTATTCATGTTGTGTTTTATTTTTTGAAAATTTTCTTCTACAACTATTGTGATTTTAAAATATAGACATCCTATTTTGATTGTTGCGATCTGAAATGTTGATTGTTACCCTTTTGTTAAAATTAGAACTTTCGAAGGCAAGGAAAAAAAAGTCAATTATATTATCACTGTGGAGATGTTTGTTTAAAACAAAATATCACTACTCAAAGAAACAGTTTTAAAAAAGTATCGTCATCCTAGTAACATTTTTTCAGTCCAATTTGTATAAAATTTCAGTTGATGTAGAATGTATGATTTAATATAGTTTATATTTTTATTTTTATCATCATTAATTTTTGACCATTTATTTTTTTGTTAATAAAATAGTATTTAAAACATTCCCTTGAGTACATTTAGTTTATTTTAATTCTTAAAAATATTGTATTATTTTTGTTAAATTCGTGAAATAATAAGTTATTATAATTAAAGATGGTTAGATATAGAGAGAGAATCAAGATATGAAAAACTAATTTTTATTTATATTCTGGCATCAACGATAGGGCTGTTCAAAATCGAACCGAAATCGATAATCCGAACCAATAATTTGGTTATTGGGTCAATAATCCGGGTTAATGGTTTAAAGGTTCGGGTCTCGGTTTACTATAAACTTCTTGTCAGCTTATCGGTACGGGTCTCGATTTGGCCATATTTCTAATCGGGTGCCCCGATAACCCGATAAGAAGTTTAATTAATTACACTTCAGTCTTCAGACTCTTTACAGTGACTTTATAGTTGACATTCAAATTTCACAATAATATTCCAAAGCTGCTACATCACTCATTGATTCACTGTCACTACTCCAATGCCAGCAAGTTATATTGAATATCATTCTCTAAGTGTCTAAATTGAGGTTCAAATGGTTGGTTCCCTTACTTTAAGTGTTTATTTTTATCTTCTCATTACAGTGAGTGAGTCAGTGAGATATGCCTGCAATATTGCAATACTACAATCTGCAATGAATTTTTTTTTATTAGTAATGATCTCATGATCATTAATGGTTTTCGTTAGTAGTACTGTAATGGTTTATCTTTATAGTTCATATCGAAATTGGCTTGGTTGTTATGAGGAATCCTTCTGAGTTTGCCAGTTTGGACAGTATTGACATATCTGTCCTGGTTAATATGCAGTTTTATTAAGTGTTTTATGTAGTAATGGACTAATAGGGAAAATTTCTTCAGTGACTACTGGCTACTGCGTACTGGTTAATTAGTGATTAGTCTATTAGTAATTCTCAATGAAAATTGTGTGAACTATTACCGGTTAACCCGATAACTGAACCAATAACGATCACTAACTGATAAATCAATAATCGATAAATCGATATCTTAACGGTTTAGCATGATTACAAACCGATAACCGATAAATTCAGAAACCCAACCGAACCGACTGATACGCAGCCCTAATCAACGAGGATGTCAGGTACTTTTTAAACATCAGCAAAAACATTAATTTTTTTAATAAAAAAAAAATACAAATTTCAATTTATTTGATTAAATGAGCATTTAACAAGTATAACATGTGGACCCCATAATTATTTTTATTATATTTTTATAATTATTCAGTGAAATGTATTATTTCTGATGGGATATATATAAATTATAAATATTATTTTACTTTTTGTTATTTTATTTTAGGTTCAATGTACATAAATGGCCTACTTATCCATGTGAAAAAAAGTTAATGGTGCCTCACAGACCTTTTGTTGGTTGCGCCTTTACCATGATAAAATTTTTCCTCCAAGAGGGTGAATAGAGTAGAAACTCGATGTAGTAGGCTTTTATGATCATGAAAAATATATTGCATGATGAAATAACCCTTGAGGTAATGAGTCAGACCTTGATAAAGGGTACAATGAAGTTAGTTTGATTTCCCAAGACTATAGTTTGAAGAGTAGATGATTAAACACACTTATAATTGTTTGTCTTACACTTTGAGCATTCTGAGGTGTGAGAAAAGGAAAGGCTACGCGAATTAGCTTGGGTAATTGAAGTTCTTCAGTTGAGGTAGCTTACAGTTTACATGGAGTGAGACTTTGATTAGTCCTTCGTATGTGATATGAATATATAAAATATGTTGATTGGTCTTCATACATAACATGTGAATGATATTTGTTGAGATAATGATGCTTGTATGAATAAGTTGTGGATAGTTTATTATGTGCACTTATGATTTATACTATACTTGTTTTCCTTAGGGATAACTTAGTAGAGAACATATTGAGATACAATGAAATGATAAGAATATATATAATTGTCTAATGATGAGTGGCTCGAGTCTGACATGACCTTAAAGAAGAGCAGTTGTGTGTGTCGGATCAAGTACCATACTAGTACAAGTGATTGATCGGGCACCATGCCAATATGGTGCATGGATATCTCAGGTCTTATATAGTACATGACTATATGAGTAAGATTAAAGTCCCTTTAGCATACATGTACATTTACTATGTGAGTGACTGGTGAGACTGATGAGATACATAGGCCATATAACTATGATATCAGTGTGGATATGCTTCCTTATTGTGTGTGACTGCTTATTGATTGCAGTGCTTTTTATGATTATTATCTCTGTAGTGGTGTCTTATATGTCCATTGGCTAATGATATTGATATGTTTGGAGTGAGACCATTTATTTATACACATATGGTTGATGATGATTTCTTGATTGTTGGACTTTTGTTAACTACGTGAAGTGAACATTTCTACTTATTTTATGGATTGTGTTTATATACTTGTTGCTTGTTTGAATCGTCATATGATACCTACTAGTACATTGTAATTGTACTGATTTTACTACTGCACTTTCTTTTGAGTGTATATTATGATCTAGAGATGTCCCACATCTAGCGTAGTTACATTCGAATATGAGGGTGAACTACCTTCGTCAAGGCAGCCACATATTTTCTAATGATAGATGTATTTCCTTTTAAGACATTGACCTATTTTATTCATTTTTGTTACTCTTAGACATTTGATGGTTAGAGTTCTAGTATGATGACTTTTAGATATTGTGAATGCAATTTATTATATTGATACTTTATTTCTTGTCTTAAATCTTTACTTTATGATTAAGATTTAGTATTAGCATACATTAGTTGGTAAGATTATGTTCACCTACTGAGGAGGTTATTGTGGGTACAAATCACAACAATCTAAGTCATGATAAGATTGATATTAAAGCTCTAGGTTTGTTGATCTCGTCATACTAGAACATGTGTAGTAGAGTCTTATGGAATGGTACTGAGACGTCTATATGTCTCTTCGAGAGGATACAAGACACTAGGAAAAACTCACTTCCTTCTTTCCTTCACTTTATTACTTGATTTTAATAGGTATCTAGTGATAAAAATTTGAATCCAACTCTTTCACTCTTTTTTGTCGAAGATAGTGAGGACACGTTCAAGAGAAGGTAGAGCAGAGACACCCAAGCAAATTGATACTGTTGTGACTCACGCTAGAGGACAAGATAGAAGAGGTGTTCGAGGTAGGAAGAAAGAATTGATTCCAGCAAATGGGAGAGCTCCAACTGCTGATTAGGTACAAAATAACTTTGAGTCCCCCGCACCATAAGAAGCTCATGTGATAGTACTAGAGAAGATGAAGGCACCAGCTCAGGAGATTACTTGCCGGGCTGTTTGTAATGTACTTAGACTTCCCCAACTAATTGATATCGATAAATAATAGCCAATTTCAACAATAATGCAGTAATAGACTACAATTTATGCAAGTCAATTTCAAAAGTTAAACCCTAGGGCTTCCCTACTTTCATGTTTTATATTAATTTTTAAGCTTGTTGTCCATTACCTATCAATTTTTAGCAATAACCCAACAATTTATGATCAAAATCCCATGCCCATTATCAATTTTAAACATTCATTAGGAATAAGGCCAATAATAGTAATGGGTTTAGGAAAACTAACCTTTAAACAACTAAGTAATTGAGTATAAATTAATATAAAACTTACCTTGAAGCTTAATGAAGTAATAGAAGAAGAAGATTGGAAATGGGGTGTGCTTCACGGTTTTATTGAGAGAAATTGCAAGAATAGCGGTGCAGGAAGTGAGAAAATGAGGGAAAAAAATTGGGGGATGGGTTTTAAAATAAGTGTATTGGGTTGAGTTAACCCGAAAGGTTTTTCTAAATTGTACCCGAATTTACATTGAGCGCACCATGAGGCCTATCTTGTGGCTTAGGGGTGCGCTGATAATGTCCTAGTACCTTTTAAAAAGAAATATAAATGGTCATTTACAATATATTTATCTCAACTACGAGTCAGGGTCAAACCCAAAGAAATAAGAGTGATTTCTATGTCTATGTTTAATTATTTGTTTGCAAGTAACAGGGAATTAAATGGGGGGGGGGGGGCACTAAATTATCTAACATATTTAAATTGAACTACATTGCAAAATCCGATTCAAACAGTTGAGAATGAGAACCTAAGGATATGATAGAATGGGTCTATAGCATCCAATTGGAGTATAACATTTGATTATCAAATGATATTGACACGTGTAACATTGACTTCGACTGAATTTATAATTTTCCAATATACAAAGGCAATACCAACGCCTTGTAGTTTTTATGATTCATCCTAGCTTGGTAGAAAGTAAAGAACTAATGAACTATTTCAGGAAACAAACAACTGAGAGACTCAAAGAGCAATTGATACTCCCTCTTAACTACTGTTTCTTCCACCTCTACATAGTTATCTAGGAAACCATACAAACTAAAGTCCTTTTCAATGTTGAACTCACGTCGCTGACAACCTTAGAATACCACAGATTTGCATGGATGATCCTTGAAATATTCTAGACTTGTAGAATATTCTAGAATAAGAAATTATTTGTAAATATGTATGAACTTATATAATAAAAAATTATTTTTATTTTAGCCCCAAGTAAGAAATATAAATAGAGAGACATTCATCAGTAAACGCATCAACCAAATAATTTAAGTTCTCTCCAATACAAATCTCCCTCATAATTCTCTTGTGAGGGAGATTTGTATTTGAGATAACTGAATTATTTACTTGATTCGTTTAGTGATGAATGCCTATATATTTATATTAGTCACTTGTGGCTAATATGAAAATAATATTTATTATATAAGTTCGTACATATTTACAAATTATATCCCTTTCTAGAATACTCTACAAGCCTAGAATATTTCAAGAACCTTCCATGCAAATCTACAGTATCTTAAGGTTGTGAGCGACATGATTTAAACATTAAAAAGGACTTCAGTTGGTATGGTGTCCCTGATAACTATCTGGAGGTGGAAGAACAAGTAGTTAAGAAGGAGTGTCAATTGCTCTTTGAGTCTCTCAGTTGTTTCTTTCCTGAAATAGTTCATTAGTTTTTTTCTTCCTTCCAATCTAGGATAAATCATAAAAACTACAAGGGGTCGGTAGATATCCATCCGTCCTTAGAAAGTGTTTTGGTTTGTAATGTAGCACTTAATTGCACAACTAAGGCCATCAACTATGTGTTTTTTGATGCTAACAAGGAGTCAGGTAATGAATATGCTCATCAAATGGAAACCAAGGAGGATCAATAGCCTTACATTTCTCAGTTTATAGCTCGGGGGATGTCTTCTTGGGCCATGTCTGGTAGCACAATATTGAAGAAAGATCTTACCATTCAAGCCAAGCATTATCTCAGCTTTGTGTGTTCTTACTTGATTCTTTCGAAGAATGATACCAAAATAGCCATTCACAAGGAGAATACTTGTGGCTTGTATCTTGAATGACATCTTGATAAATCTAGGTGAAATTATTGCAGAGAAGATAAAAAAAGTGTGCCCGTCAAAACAAGACTTCATTGCCATTCATGTGCCTTATTTAATTTATGTCCTATGCTTGATGCTAAGGTAACTTTGTTGTCCCACATTGATAGAAAGTGATTAGTTTTGGGGTTATTGACTTTACTTAAATCAAGGATGAGGAGAATCCAGTCATGAAGAAGCGAGAATTGGAGGAACTTAGCTCCTCTTGTGAGACACTTTAGCTTACACTTCCTTCTATTGTACTAATGCATCAATTGTAAGCAATTCCTTACTTCAAGCCATGCCATAGCAGGTCATACAAAGGTTCTCTCCAAGGAAGGATGGGTAAAAAAAACCCCGCAAAAGAGAAATGTTTGTTCCATTTTTTCGATTATCAACAACAATAGAGATCTATTGACTTATCATTTCACTAGCAACAACATATGTTTTCTCCAATAGTATCTTACATTGATTTAGCAAATGCTAGAGCTTTTAAGTAATTGGTTCTGTGTGAGATCCAATTAAATATGAAGGATGCATTAGCCGCTAGGACTATTGAATTAATCCATTCATCAATCGAGAGAACCAATGTTGTTTTCTTGGTCGGGGAGATTAAATTAGAGCTTCGGCTTTAGGTTATTGAAGGACCTTGGTTTGTGGTTTTAGGGTTTTGTCATATTTTCCTATTTTGGCTTATGTTAGTTGCGACTTTTGTCTTTTGCTTAAGTTTATGTTTCGAGTCCATTTTGATGAAGTGAGGCCATACATACTCTCTAACAAGAAGGCATTGTAAAATTTTAGATTTAATCAAACTAAATTAATAGTCTTAAGAGCAGGGGGAATGTCTTCCAACAACAACGATAATATAACCAGTGAAATCCCACAAGTAAGACCTAGGGAAGGTAGAATGTCTGCAAAACTTACCACCACCTTATGGAGGTAAACATACAGTTTCCAAATGACCCTCGACTCAAATGCAATAAATCCCCATATAAAGAAAGAGACAACCAAGAGAATATATAAAATAACAAGGAAACAATGCAACAACTACCATATAGGAGACAAAACAACAATAAAATAATGTGATAATCGAAACACAATCAACAACATACTAGAATATATTATTGAAAACAATAATACAAAATGATAAAAAAACAAAAAACTAAAATTATATGACTAGTACCATCGCAAACACCAGCAACCTATGCAAGATAAAATTACAGTACTTACTAACCTTCTGCCCTAATACACGTCCTTCACACCCTCCTATCTAAGGTCATGTCCTCAATAACATGAAGTTGTATCATATCTTGTCTTATCACCTCTCTCGGATACTTCTTTGGCCTACCTCTACCTCTTACTGTACCCTCTATAACAAACATAGTACTTCTTATCGTTAATGTGCCTATGAATTTCCTCTTCACATGTCCAAACCATCCGAGTCTCACTTCCCTCATTTTATCGACCACAAAAGCCACTCTTGGTGCCACTACGACCTTATCCCAGATATCCTCATTCCTAATCTTCTCACCCCTAGTATGATAACACATCTACCTTAACATTTTTATCTCTCTAACATGCATCTTCTAGATATGGGAGTTCTTGACTGGCCAACATTGAGTCCCATAAAACAATGTACTTCTAACCACCACTCTATAGAAGTTACCTTTGAGTTTCTGTGGTACCATTTTATCACACAAGACTCTAGTGGAAATTTAATGACCCACTACTTTATTTCCTTTTTATTGGTTATTTTCAGCATCTAGAGAGTTTCTATAGCGATCCCAAGTCATTTATGACTTGCTGGAATAGAAAATTTGGTCACCTGATCGTTCATTTAATTTTACGTGAGTTTTTGTATTTTGGAGATTTTGAAATATGAACGGTTGATTTCTGTGAATACATCAGGTAGATGGCCTCAGAATGCAATTCTAATGGTTTATTAGATGCAAACCATTGAGTTTGGTCTCGAAAGACCTTTGGTGCGAACTCCGAGACTTTTGGGCTCATTTTGAGCCACATTGTGGATTTTGGCTTAAAATGAAGCTTGGGTGTAGGATCCACTTTTTGTAAAGAAAACCTCGGTTGGAAGTTTTGACATATTCGTTGAGTCTGGAATGTTGAGTTTTGTGGGGTAGCATAGTATGTTTCTGTGCATGGGGTTCCAAACAAACCCTGAGGCCCTATCAAGGCATTTTGCCAAGTCCAACTTTAGCTTGGGCAGCCTTTGTTGGTGAACCATGCTTTTGTTCTTCACGTTCGTGGGCTTAGAGCTGCAGTCCTAGAGACCAAGAGATTCGGTCATCGTATTCATGTGCTCAGTTCCCCTTTCATGGAGAGGTGGGACCTTGACCATTCACGTTTGCGGATGGGCTGCCGCGTTCGCGGAGAAAGTTCAAGGTTGACCTCACCCTATTGACCACCGCGATCATGGAAGTCATTTAACTGATCTACTTTAAAAGACTAGTCCTAAAAATTTGATCATTGTGCAAATCTGTGAATTCAATTATTTCGTCTCTAGAGCTCTGATTGAGTTGATTTTCATTGCATTTGGCCGGGAATTGTTGGAACTACATATTTGGACCATCGGGACGGTGTGGGGGACTCACATTGGAGGTAAATTCTTATCTCGAAGATCTTCCCTTCCCTCTTTAATAGTGAATTATATTCCTTGTTATTACATGAATTGTTTTTCTTGTTGTAAAATCTTGAATTGTCCCCGTTCTTGGGGAACAAGTTGCTAGATCTATATGAGACCAATTGATGGAGTCAATTTCATAATTCTCGATGCAGGTCCTATAATTCTAGTTTGACTCATTTTTGGGTCTGTTTCAATTGTTGCGATTTTGGTTTCAAAACGTCTGTATCGACGTTGTGATCATTTATTTGTCACCATGGAAGTGATCGGATGCGGTTTGGAAGGGGTAAGCTCCAATATAGTTGATTTGGAGCATGTGCGGTCCGAATTGAGGTAGGCTAAGACTTAACGATCATTAGATTGAGTTTTACAAGTAAATTCATATTGATTAGCTAGTCTTGGCATGAGTTTCTAGTTTGAATCATGTTTAATAGTTAGAACGCTTGCCTAAGCCTTATCTTTGAGGAATTGAGCATGCCTACTTTAGTTGTATTGATTGTATCATGCCTTGTGGTTTCTCTATTATGGATTGTATTGATTAGTAGCGTTTTCTTGGCCTTATCCTAGGATTAGGCTAGTGTTTGTCTTATACTTGCAATTTGGAGCTTGTTTTTCCTTAGAAACTCTCCAATATCGCTTTGAATGACTTAGCTCCCTGTAAACCGCTATAGTAGACTTGGGTTTGATAGTATGAACTCTTAGCTAGGCGGAAACTTAGCTCTTATAACTGTTAATCCATAACTTCTCATATGTTTCAGCCCCGTTGCAATCTTTTACGTGTTCTGGATATGTTGGCTATATTGGATTGGTCTTGAATTTCAAGATGGAGTGATCCTTGGTGATTCTGATTATGATTTTTCCCTACGGTGTGTTCCCACATGGAGAAGAACATGTGATTTGGAGGCATTTGATGTATACTAGCCACGGATCAAGGTCTGTGCGCATTTATACCAACCATGATTTAAGTATTGGTACACTTCTACTAGTCGGGTTTATGTTCTGACATGATTGTTTTGTTGGGTTAGTCAAAATGCCTTCACCATGATTAAAATCCAACGATGGTCATTTGGGTTTCAGAATACTCTTAGCTATTCTTATCCTTTAGCTGTTCTATGTACTCATAGGGCTTATGGGGACCCGGTTAGGTTATAACTAGTTTCTTTACTTTTCAGTTTCATCCGTTTCTAGACTCATGAGCTCTATATTTCGTCTTCTGTTGTTGCTTCACTCGTATGACCTCTACTTGTTGTTACTTTCTCCCTTTTTTTGAATTGTCTTTACTTTACAAGCTCAGTCTGCCTATGATGCCCACTCAGTACCTATTTTTTGTACTCATGCTACACTCTGCATCTGTTTTCTTGATGCAGATCTGAGCGCCAACCGACAATGGTGATTCAACACTTCTTAGAGCATATGTTCAGAGATAGATGGTGAGTTGATAGTGTTCTAGTTCTACTTATATCCATATGTATATAGTTTTTGACTAGATTTTTGTATTTGAGACAAGTGTGTACTTTTGTTGCACTTTTTGAACTTTCACTTGTATAGTAGCTTTCTACTATCGTCACCAGGTCATGGGATTAGATCTCATACTCCTGCTTTGTATATATTATTGTTATTTCTCATTCCACTGTGTTTCTTGTATAATGCTTTAAATTACTGGTTGGTTATTGATTCTTCCCAATATACATTTTACTTGTCATTCTGAGATATGGGTTGACCTACCTACCGGTGGGTTATGGTAGGTTTCATCATGATTGCGGTTTTTTGGATCGTGACAGGCAAGCCTCCACTTCATCCACACCACATCAATATGTTATGTGATATTATCGTCGATATCCCCTATCCCTTGGATTACTGACCCCAAATACTTGAATCTATCTCTTTTAAGGATATTTTGTGTGTCAAGTCTCACTTCCACGACTACCTCAAGCATCAATTATAGAATTTGCTCTCTAAATATTGTGTATTTGTCCTTCTCAACTTGAACCCTTTAGTTTCCAAAGTTTGTCTCCATGTACACCTCTAACTTATAATTAAATTCATTGTGCGTCTCATCAATCAATACTATATAATCCACAAATATCATACACCATGGCACCTCATATCTTTATTGTCTTGCGTCAATACATCCATCATTAAGGCAAAAAACATGGACTAAGAGTTGACCCCTTATGTAACCCTATCTCCACAGAAAAGTGCTATGAGTTTCCTCCCATCATTCTTACCCTTATTTAGCTCCTTCATACATATCCTTTAATACTATAATGTAGGCTACTGACATACCTCTTCTCTCAAGACATCACCACAAGACTTCTCTCGGTACTTTATTGTAGGCGATCTCAAGGTCAATAAGCACCATATATAAGTCCATTTTCTTTTCTCAATATATATTTTTCATCAGCCTCGTCACAAGATGGGTGGCTTCTGTGGTCGAACGCCTGGTCAAATTTCAAAATGATTCTTGGAAATAGAGTCACCTTTTCTGACACTCATCTTACTCTCTCCCAAACATTCATAGTGTGGCTTAACAATTTAATACCCTTATAGTTGTTGCAATTTCATATATCATACTGGTTCTAGTACAATGAAAATATTGTAATCTACCTACATTCCTCGAGCGCCTGAGTCGTCTTAAAAAGACATTGAACAAGCTAATCAACCACTCCTAACCTTTTCTACCCATGCTCTTCCAAAACTCTATTGGGATCTTATCTGGACCTGTCTCTTTACCCTTGATCATCCTACTAATATCACGTTTCACCTCCTCAACCTTAATATGCCTACAATACCCAAAAACCCAATGTCTTTCAGAGTTCTCCAACTCACCCACCACAATATGTTTTTCACCTTCTTTGTTCATTAGTTTGTGAAAGTATGCTAGCCATATTTTCTTAATGATGGTCTCCCCCATTAGCGCCCTGCCTTCTTCATCCTTGATACAATTCACTTGATCCAAGTTATGTCTTAGGCCTTCTCTCGCTTGCCTTCGTGAGCCTATATAACTTCTTATTTCTACCTTTGTCTCCTAGTTTAATTAACAATCTTTCAAAAGATGTCGTCTTAGCTATTGTAATTGCTCACTTAGCCTTTGTCCTTGCCGCCTTATATATTTCGCTGTTTGACCGCATTTTTTCCTCGCCCGTGCAGTTCACCCGCATTAAACCATTTTTGCTTCAACTTTGTCTTGAACTTCTACATTCCACCGCCAATACCCTCGGTGTCCACCAAAGTTACCCTTCGACACCCCAAGAACCTTTCCAACTTTTTCCCTATTGCAACTAGCTATCTTATCCTACATTCTTTCTGCTTCCCCTCTACTCCTCTAAGCTCCCATTATCGTCAACTTCTCCCAAATTTCTTGGGAGAGGGAAATTGTTAAACCCCCTCCCCTTATTTATTCCTAGGCCCGACATATAACTTCTTATTTAACCTTCCTTGCTTAATCTCCAAGTCCATAACCAAAAGATTATGTTGAGTAGTAAGATTCTCACTCAAAATAACTTCACAATTAATAAAAATTCCTCTATCGCCTTTCCTCATAAGCAAGTAACCTATAAGTGTTTTAGTCAGCGCGCTACGAAAGATAATCAAGTGATCATCCTTCTTTGATATGCACAAGTTAGCTATCACCAACTCAAAAGCTCTAGAAAAATCCAAGTGCGAGGTTCTACCACAGTTTCTAACCCCAAAACCAATGCATCCATGCATATCATCAAAACCACTAGGAGATGCTCCAATGTGTATATTGAAATCTCTGTTAATGAAAACCTTCTCGGTGATCAAAATACCTCCCAAAATCACATCCAATTCTTCCCAAAAACACGTGTTTACCTCTTTGTCTAAGCCTGAATTTGGAGCATATGCACTAACTACATTCAATATTAGCCCTCCAATGACTAGCTTGATCTCCAATAATCTATTGTTAATCCTCTGAAAATCTACCACTGGCTCCCTTTTGTCCTCAGACTTCTTTAGTAACCAAGTTTGAACCAATCCACATCCCAAGCTTTAGAACCTACCCATCTAGTCTCTTGAATATATGCTATATTGATCTTCCTCTTCTTAAGGATTTTCACTAACTCAATGGACTTCATGGCAAAAGTCCCTATGTTCCAGTATCCTACTATAAGCCTTGCAACCCCCTTAATCCCATACTCAACCCTTACCCCATATGTGGATAAGACCCTATTCTATCATCTCTTACTAGGGCCACTAAGGATAGAGTAAGTTGACAAGAAGAAATACAAGAAATCGGCTAATGCACCATGATAAAACTAACACAAGTTGTACCTATACTATACTATGGAAAGAAATCAAGGAAAGATTCTGAAATTCACAGACATTCAATAACAAAAAATATGCAACTAAATTCCGAATAGGAAAAATGCAAGTTAAGATACACAGTCGCTAATATATTATGCAAAGAGAAAGATCAAGAGAACATCGAGTTACACCTGGAAGTACCGCGAGGTTTAAAAATAGCAAGAAAACTAAATTTGGATGTCGTCTGAATTGTTGGATTTCATCGGAAGTCGCTAGAAATGGTTGGAAGACACTAGGAATGGATGGATGTCGCCCTCTCTGGTATTTATTGGAGTAACTGTATGTTGTCTGATGTCCCTGGAGGTCTCCCGAAATGGCTGGAAGTCACCAGAAATAGTTGGACGGCGCTCAATTTGGTCTTTATTGGATAGATCTGATACGGATCTGTAACGACCACACTTTTCGACAAGAACAGTGCCGACGATAGTTTTGTCTTGCTGGTGGTGAGAGATGAGAAGGAGAATGAGAAAAAGAAAGAGGATAATACGGGATAAAAAAGAGTTCGAGAGATTTCTTGAATTAATACCATTCGATTAAAAGAAAGTCAAGGAATATTAACTTTACTCTGATAAAGAATTAAACAATTTCTATTGAAGTCCAGAAAAAATAGATAAAATATATTAATTATTTGAGACAAAACTAGAAATACTAATAATGATAAAAGTACTTTCAGTAATTAACATGAATTGTAGAATTTTCATTGAAAACTGAGAAACCATATTGAAACAAGAATTGAGAATCCTTGATTCCACACCAATTCACTTCTCAGTTCTCCAAAAAAAAAATCCTTTACGAAAAAAAGCAGTAGCCACTAACAAGGGATGAAGAATTTTCACATAAGCACATGTTTTAGCAAGGCATATGTAAGGATATAATTAAAATACATCCATCGTTTTTGTGTTTTTCGTAATGACATATACTCATACGAAAAAAAAGAATATGATCTAGTGATTTAGCTATGATTAAATAAGATTATATTGGAAGCAATATGATCTAGTTAATTCTACTCATCAAAATCTAGAAAAAAAAGGTCAAAATACCACTAAATTAGATGATTTTTTTTCAACGAATAAGAACATTTTTTAAAGTCAATTGATAAGAATAACTACTTAGAAGTCATAAATGGTATACACAATTTAATTTATAACCAAAGGTAGTTTTTGCATGTATTTTTCATGTGTTTATGTCATGACATGATAACGGATCATGATGGCACCTACTCTTAACCTCTATTAGGCAAGCAAAAACCCAAAATCACTAGCGATAAATAAAACTAGAAATAATAAATATTGAAGAAATGACAACATAAGAATGGCCCCATAGCATATAAATATAGTCAATGGTATCAAATATACAACAAGGTTCGAAAAGAGACCAAGAAAGACAATTATATACATAAGCTAAACCGGACCTGGTGTCACCGTTACAAGAACGTCTAAAGTACAAAGCAATAAGAATGTCTAACAAAGTACACAATATCTAGATATAATAAAAAGAAGAATACTATAAAGTTACCAAACGTTAAGTGCTCATATTACGACCCAAAAACTTGATTCATGATGACACCTACCAAAACTCACCGGTAGTTAAGCCAACTCATATCCCAGAACGACAAGTAACATGCATATTGGGAAGAATCAATAACTAATGAGAAGATAACAACGATAAAAGGGAATACACAACAGAAACAAGGAAATGACATAGATATATACAAAAATACAAATCCAATCCCACAACCTAGTGACCGAAGGTACAAAGCTACTTAAAAGAGTACAAGCTACAAAATAACCAAACTAAGTACAAACTTGTACTTAATACAAAGAGTAGACAAAACTATATACAAGAGGAGATGAGTCAAACTAGGATTCCATCAAGTCAACCTCTATCTCCGAAAGCCCCCACTGCTGTATAAAAATCATCATTGTCAGCTGGCACTCGAATCTGTATTAGGAAAAACAGATGTAGAGTGTAGCATGAATACTGAAATAGCAGGTACTTAGTAGGCATCATAGGCCAAATGATCTTGAAAAGAGAATGCATAATGAAAAACGAGGAAATAAACGGTAGCTAAGGTTCATAAGAACGTAACAATATCAGAAAGTCTAGCTATACACCTCGATAATCTAGCTAGAACAAAAGAATAAAGTAAAGCAGCTAACTATAACCTAACTGGACCCATAAGCTCAGAAGGAACACTCATGTGTAATTAAAATGAAAATAACCCAAACTGACCCCTATAAGCTCGATGATACACAAAAGAGCTATAGATATCCCTAGCTATGACTAAGTGTAATTTGCAACCGATACAACCGTTCCCAAACCTCGAACAACGGTGAAGGCACTCCAAAGAACTCAATAGAATCAAGATAGAAAGACTCAAACCCAACTAATAGAAGTGTACCAAGACTCAAATTATGGTTAATAGAAATGTGCCCGAAACTCAAATCGTGGATAGTAAAAATGTGTCGGACCTCAAACTGGGGTTAGAACACTTTCAAATCTCCATAATCATATAATTATCATCAACATGAAATATACCATTGAGAGAGACATGCATCAGGTTCATCAGGGACCCACTCTAGCTCGAAACTATGACGCGATCTAATGAGACCAATAAGGTTCAAAATCACAACTGAACATAGGGAAGTTATGGATGAAAGTCCAATAAGAGCAAAGTTGTCACCTAGTTAAAGATTCATACTACTCGACCCAAGTCTACTACATTAGTTTATAGGGAGCTAGAACAATCTAAAACATCCTCGAAAATAAAGAGTCAAGAAGTACTTGAAGGCTCAAACACTCAAGGATATTGAACTCACATGTTGTGCTCAGTATCCCACGTAGCCTCTTCAACTCGACAATGCCTCCACTAGACCTTAATAACAGGCATCTCTGACTAAGATAGAAACTGGCTCCTCCATGAAAGTCAAATGGTCATCCAACTGAACTCAGTCATATCAAAGCACATGAGACTCATCATGAACATAACTGCAAAGCATATACACATGGAAAACAGATAAATAGATGAAAATGTAGGAGGTAGGGCCACCTCATAAGCAACAACAACAATTGTCTGGAGAAACTCAACTGTCCCTATATTCCTGGGGCAAAACTTTTCCCATCTCCCAAATCTCATTATATCCTTCATGGGTGATACTCAAAGGAATACCTAGTCACCAACTTTGAATTTCAAGGGATAGTGCCTTTGGTCATCATAATACTTATGTCTGCTCTGTGCTGACCTAAGCATGTCTTGAATCACTTGAACTCTATCCAAAGCCTCATGAACCAAATTAGTCCCACGTGTCCTAGGCTCTAAAGTCTCAAATCAACCTACTAGAGAGCGATAACACCTACCATATAAGGCTTCAAATAGAGCCATCAGAATACTCAAATGGTAGTTATTGTTATACCCAACTCCTATAAGGTTAAGAACTTATTAACCCGATGACCCTTAAAGTTCGACAAACATGCTCACAACATATCCTCCGAAACTTGAACAGTACTCTCTAACTTCCCGTCGGTCTACGGATGAAAGGTTGTGCTAAGGTCAACCTGGGTACCCAACTCCTCCTAAAAGGTCCTATAGAAGCTAGAAATAAATTAAGAACCCCTATATGATATAATAGACATACATGCACCCCATAGAGCCGAACTACTTTCCGAATGTAAAAACGAGCTAGCCTCTTGGTGCTGAAAGAAGATTGAATGGGAAGGAAGTATGTTGACTTGGTCAATGGATTCACAATGACCCAAATGCTATCAACACCTCTAGTTGTTTAAGACAACCCCATAACGAAATCCATTATGATGAGCTCTCATTTCCATTCTACAATGGGAAATCTAAAGAACTAACCAATAGGACTCAAATGCTTGGTCTTCACCTGCTGGCAACACAAGTAACGAAACACGCCATGTGCAACTTCTGTCCTCATACCACCCCACTAGTCATGCTTCATCAAATTATGATACATCTTCATTGTGACCGGATGGATAACTTATATATGGAATCATGAGCCTCACAAAAAATCAATTGTATCATGTCCCCTACTATAGGAACACAAATATGACCATCAAATCTCAGGACACCATCTACATCTAAGGTGGCCTTCTGGCGTCACCTCGTAAAACTCAATCTCGAATAGCTACCAGGGCATCATCCTCAAACTATCGACCATGAATCCGCTTTAATAATGATGATCAGAATCTGACTTAGGCTAGAATTTGCTTAGAATCCCAAATATTAAGGTGAATCATCATGTTGGCTAATAACCAAATGTCTAAAGCTAAAGGTTGATATGATGCAGAAAAGAAGGCTATACTACTTCTACTCACATCGTTTCTATTTCAGGCATCCGTTGCCACATTTACATTGCCCGTATGGTATAGAATAGAGAGGTCATAGTATTTTAGGAGCTCAATCCACCTATCATGACTCTAATTGAGGTCATTCTGATCATTTTGTATGAAAAAATCTCGTGATCAATAAATAGATCTCACATCAAACCCTATATAGGTAATGCCTCTAAATCTTAAGTACGAAAACTAGTATCATCAAATCCAAGTCATGAGGGTGTAGTTTCGGTCCTACACCCTATGATTCCTCGATGCATATGCAATCACACAGCACTGCTACATCAATACACAACCCAAACCAATTTCAAATATGTTGCAATACATAGTGAAACTCTCGACCTCAACTAGAAGATTTAGAAACTTTGAGTAGTAGTCATCAACTCTTTAAGATTTTGAAAGCTCGACTCAAAATGATCTTACCACTCAAAAGGAAAATCAAGCAAGTACACTAATTCAAAGGTGATGTAATCAATAAGATGCCCTTGAAAAACTGTCTATAGTAACCAGCTAACCCAACAAAGCTCTGAATCTTAGTCTCTGAGGTGGGCCTAGCTCAATCACGAATATATTCTACCTTCGTTGGGTCAAACATAATTACATCCTTGGACATCACGTGTCTGAATTATTCTACAGACTCAAGCCATAATTCACACTTTGAGAATTTGCATAAAACCACTGATTTCTCAAAGTTTAGAACATAGTTCTCAAATGTTGGATGTACATCTCCCTGCTTTGCGAGTATACTAGAATGCCTTAATGAACACAATTGGCACGTCCCGAGGCTACCCCCTGGGCGTAAACACGGGACCTAGGATCACGAGTGACCCTAAGCTAACCCTGAGATGGCATATCATAAGCATACTTAAAAGAATTACTGTGCGGAAGCATCAAACATGAGGTAAACTAAATGATGGGGAATACCCAATCTAAGTCTGAATATATAAATACTAAAAAAGAGTTTAGTATACTGAACTATAACTCAACAGCTAAAGCTGAATTTGTCTATGTCTGAAATAAGCCTCTAACTGACTAGAGATGCTAGGACATGTCCCCAGCTAACTCTAGTAAACACTGAAACTAAAATAAAAGACTGAAATAAAAAACATGTCTATTGTCCTCGAAGAATGAGGACTTACCATTGAAGTTGCTGAATTGGAGATCGAGAACTGATCTACGCGTGATCTGGATGCTGAGAACCCGAACCTACATCACGAAAAGATGTAGCGCAGAGTATGCGTCAGTACTTGAAAGGTACTGAGCATGCATGATAGAATAAAGCTGAACAATATACACATAACTGAATAAAGCATACTAATCAATGATATAATCTGAACATGATGGAAATACTGAAATATACTGAATACTGAGCTAACTGAATGCAATGACCAAGTACATAACATGCTGAAATTGAATACTGAAATGTAATTGGGAACCTAGTCAAATGCACTAGAATATGACTGTGGGAGCTACTAGTAACCGACATAAAACCACATGAGTTAAATGTGGAGTCCAATATATACGCCCCATCGAGAGGACCCAATATACCTTGCCAAGGGTATAAAGGCATGACTGACGTGATCACTAAGTATGATGCCCATAGAGGGGACTTACAAACCTATGGGTACACGTAGTTCTAGGACTATGAGGGTGACTGACCCTAGTCAGACTCGGTGTTAAGCCTACTCCCAACTGAATATATATACAATACAACATAACTGAAATATAATGGATATCTCACTGTTCTGACATGCTAACTGAAATGCAACATTAATGTACTGATGATGAAACATTTGGAACTGATGCATGTATATCTGTATAGACTGGCCTAACAAGTGTAATTCAATAACTAAACGAATCAACACATCTAGGGTTCTGAATTTCATGCAAGGAACTAAACAACAGTGTTACAACAACATGAAAATCTGATTAGGAATATTCTAACAATTGATTCACAATAATTTCTAACATTCAAGAAACCCTAGGGCTAGCTAATATGAAGGGAATCAAGAATCTGACTGAATTCTAGGGACCTAATGGGCGAACGAAACCCACAAGTGAAATTCCACATACTTGGTGACGAATTCCACGGAGAAATCTTTCGATTTTGGGGCTCAAACTGATGAAAATCTGTTGTGTTCTTGGAGAGGGGTTTGGTCGAATCTTTCTCCTCTTTCGCTCTGAGTTTTATGATTTTTTGGTGAATGATTGATTAGGTTAGGTTCTAATTTAGTTTCTAGGCTAAAACTGACCAAAACCACGTAGTCTAGGGGTTAAACGACGTAGTTTAGGGGTCCAACGCATACGGAAAAGACCAAACGACCCTCAACTTAAAAGTTGTTAGGGGTCACCGACGGACCAGACCGACAGTCCTTCTGGCCGGCCGTCGTTCGGTGATTGGAAGTTGAAATCTGGGGGTCCGACCTATGGCCCTGGACCACGGACTGTGGTCTGACCTATGGTCCGTAGGTCCTGGCGTAGGTTGACTCTTAGCTGAGTTTTCTAGGAGTTCTGGGAGGGGGTTGCAGGTGGACAACCACGGACCCCACTTACGGTCTGTGGGTCACCCTACGGTCCATAGGTGGCACCTATCGGTGGCACCTGCAACTTATGAAAATACTTCTGGTTGGTCTTTCTAGGATACAGGGTGTTACATTATCTCCCCCTTGGGAACATTCATCCTCGAATGAAGTCTAAACTAGCTGAATATGGAGGGAAAGAGCTGCAATCCCTACCACTAAGTACAAGAAACTGAAATCTGACTGAACTAAGTTCCAAGTACATGCAAATACGCTGAAATTGCATGAACAATTGAAAGAACATGATATTAAGACTGAATTCATGCAAGAGTAACTGAAAGACTGGAGATAAACTATTACCTCAAGTTGGAATGGAATCGGAAGGAAAGAGATGAGGATACTTGGCTTTCATGGCTGCTTCTGATTCCCAAGTAGCTCCCTCTACGGACTGACTCCTCCACAAAACCTTAACTGAAACGACTTTTTTTTTTCTCAACCTTCGAACCTAACGATCAAGGATTTCAACTGGCTCCTCTTCATAAGTGAGACTATCCTTCACAGCCACACTCTCTAAGGGAACTATAGATGCTGGATCACCCACACACTTCTTCAACAAGGAAATATGAAAGATCGGATGGACTTCTGCTAGTTCTACTGGCAACTCTAACTCATAAGCCACTTTACCAACCCTTTTCAAGATCTTGTAAGAGCCTATATATTTAGGACTGAGCTTCCCTCTCTTGCCAAACCTCATCACCCCCTTCATAGGTGAAAACTTCAAGAAAACCCAATCATCAATTTGGAACTCCAAGTCCTTTCTCCTTACATCTGCATAGGACTTCTGGCGACTCTGAGCTGTCTAAATCCATCTCTGATGAGCTGAACTTTCTCCATAGCCTCATGAACCGAGTCTGGCCCTATCAAGGCTGCTTCATCTACCTCAAACCAACCAACTGGAGATCTACATCCACGCCCATACAATGCCTCATAAGGGGCCATCTGAATACTGGACTGATAGCTATTATTGTAGGCGAACTCTATAAGAGGAAGGTGATCATCCCAACTGCCCTTGAAATCGATCACACAAGGTCTCAACATGTCCTCTAAAGTGTGAATGGTACGCTTTGCCTGTCCATCCGTCTGTGGATGAAATGTTGTGCTAATGTAATGACTCAAGAGTTGGGGTTTCAGAGCTGGAATCCTTAACCCAAACTAAATGATAGATATACCCCTTGGAAATCATCTTTCTGGCCTTAAGGTAAGAAATTAATCGACCCATAGGCACTAAGCTACTACCCTTCCATTCTAAGACTAGTTCGCTTGGAAACTGAAATTGAACAACCCTGGTTCTACAATCGACTGAGGCATAACATGAATGTAACCAATCCATGCCTAGAATGATATCAACCTCTACCATTTCTAACTCTACAAGATCTGCTGAGGTGACTTTCTGAGAGACTCAGATAGGGCAATTTCTGTATACCCTTCTAGCTATAATTGGGTCACCTACTGGAGTAGAGACTGAAAAAGGTTCTGAAAGAGTTTCTGGACTGACACCAAAGTTCACTGCTATATAAGGAGTTACAAAGGAAAGAGTAGCCCCTGGATCTAACAAAGCTTAAACATCAAAGTGAAAGACTCGCAACGTACCAATGACCACATCAGGAGAATCTTCCTGATCCTGGCGAGCTTGAAGAGCATACAAATTGTTCGGGCGCTGACCGTTACCTGTACTAGATGAAGTACCCTACTGAGTTCGGAGACCTGCTGGTGTTGCTGGAGCTGTAGACTGATCCCTACTATTGTTACCTCCTTGCCCCTGTTTGGTAGAAGGGCAATCCCTCAACCTATGGTCAGACTGACCACATCCAAAACACCCTTCTTTCCCTGTAAGAAACTCGCCCAGATGGTTCTTACCATATTTTGGACAAGTTGGGTAGGTTCTGCTACCTGAAACACTCCCCTGAGACTTAGAGCCTGGCGCCCTACTTTTCATATCTTGTCTAAGCCTGGGAGATGGAGAACTAGTTGATGAAGGTGCTGGAGCTGAAGATTTCTGCTGAAACTGTGAGCGATTTCCGCCACCCGATTTCTGCTGAGAGTACTCATAGTTACCTGTCCTATCTTTTTGTTGTCCTTAGCTAGTTCTCTAAGTTTATCTCCCTCAACCTACTGAGCATGAGTCATGAGCCTAGATATGTTCATATCCTCTAACAACATAGCATTTCTGCACTCTGTTTTTACCAAATTGGACACTCCATACAAAAACTTACTTATCTATGCCCTTGAATCAACAACCATATGAGGAGCATACCTGGAGAGTTGGGTGAACTTGAGTCCGTACTCTTGGACTGACATTGTACCTTGCCTCAAATTCATGAATTCCTGAGCCTTAGCCTCCCTCAACTATCTCGGAAAGAACATGTCCATAAAAGCTCATGTAAAGCATTCCCAAGTCACATGAGCTGCATCAGTACCCCTGTTTTCCTTCCATTAAGTGAACCAAATGTGAGCTACATCCTTGATCTGGTAGGATGCCAAATCTACCCTATCATTCCCAGTTACCTGCATCACTCCAAAGATCTTCTTAACCTCATTGATAAAATTTGGTGATTCCTCACCAACCTGCGACCCTAGAAACTCTGGTGGATTCATCCTAATGAAATCACAAAACCTGGCTGTAGCTGACCCATTATTAGCATTGGGAGGAACTGGGGCGTGCTGATTGTTCTGGTTAGTCACACTCTAAGCCAAAAGTTGAATCGCATTCCAAAACTCTGCATTCGAAACCTCTTGATCTGGGATTGGAGGATTTGCGTTAGCATTCCTTGCGTTAGCTCTATGAGGATGCATGATCTGAAACGCATAACGATGAGTTAGAAGTAGATCATACCCACACACGATAAGAATAGAAAAGAAAGTGAAGTTTTTCCTAAAACACTTCGTAGCCTCCCTCTCATTAGATGTGGTGCACTTCACACCCATGAAAAGGACTCTACTTAGTGCTGCTTTTCATACATCCTATGATACTTAAACCTAATGCTCTGATACTAAGTTTGTCACGCTTCGAGGCTACCCCTTGGGCGTAAACACGGAACTTAGGATCACGAGTGACCCCAAGCTAACCCTGAGCTGGCATATCATAAGCATACTTAAAAGAATTACTGTGTGGAAGCATAAGACATGAGGTAAACTAAATGATGGGGAATACCCAATCTATGTCTGAATAAATAAATACTGAAAAAGAGTTTAGTATACTGAACTATAACTCAAAAGCTAAAGTTGAATCTGTCTATGTCTGAAATAAGCCTCTAACTGACTAGAGATGCTAGGACATGTCTCCATCTAACTTTAATAAAAACTGAAACTAAGATAAAAGACTAAAATAAGAAATATGTCTATTGTCCTCGAAGAATGAGGACTCACTACTGAAGCTGCTGAACTGGAGATCGAGAATCGATCTATGCGTGATCTGGATATTGAGAACCTGAACCTACATCACGAGAAGATGTAGCAAAGTATGCGTCAGTACTTGAAAGGTACTGAGCATGCAGGATAGAATAAAGTTGAACAATTTACACATAACTGAATAAAGCATACTGATCAATGATATAAACTGAACATGATAGAAATACTGAAATATACTGAATACTGAGCTAACTGAATGCAATGACCAAGTACATAACATGCTGAAACTGAATACTGGGAACCTGGTCAAATGCACTAGAAACTAACTGTGGGAGCTACTACTAACCGACATAAAACCACATGAGCTAAATGTGGAGTTTGATGTATATGCCCCATCGAGAGGACCCAATATACTTTGCCAAGGGTATAAAGGCATGACTGACGTGATCACTAAATATGATGCCCACAGAGGGGACTTACAAACCTACGGGGGCACGTAGTTTTGGGACTATGAGCGTGACTGACCCTAGTCCAACTCGGTGTTAAGCCTACTCGTAACTGAATATATATATATATAATACAACATAACTGAAATATAATGGATAGCTCACTATTCTGACATGCTAACTGAAAATGCAACAATAATGTACTGATAATGAAACATTTGGAACTGATGCATGTATATCTGTATAGACTAGCCTAGCAAGTGTAATTCATGAACTAAACGAATCAACTCATCTAGGGTTCTGAATTTCATGCAAGGAACTAAGCAACAATGTTACAACAACATGAAAATCTGATTAGGAATATTCTAACAACTGATTCACAACAATTTCTAACATTCAAGAAACCCTAGGGCTAAATAATACGAAGGGAATCAAAAATCTGACTGAATTCTAGGGACCTAATGGGAGAAAAGAACCTACTAGTGAAATCCCACACACCTGCAGACGAATTCCACGGAGAAATTTTTTGATTTCGGGGCTGAAACTGATGAAAATCTGTTACGTTTTTGGAGAGGGGTTTGGTCGACTCTTTCTCCTCTTTCGCTCTGAGTTTTATGATTTTTTGGTGAATGATTGATTAGGTTAGATTCTAATTTAGTTTCTAGGCTAAAACTGACCAAAACCACATAGTTTAGGGGTTAAACGACGTAGTTTAGAGATCCAACACATAAGGAAAAGACCAAATGACCCCTGACTTAAAAGCTATTGGGGGTCACCGACGGTCCGTTCTGGTCGGCCGTCATTCGGCGACTTGTAGGTTAAATCTGGGGGTCTGACCTATGGCCCCGGACCACGGACCGTGGTCTGACCTACGGCCCGTAAGTCCTGGTGTAGGTTGACCCTTAGCTGAATTTTCTGGGAGTTCTGGGAAGGGGTTGCAGGTGGCCAACCACGGACCCCACCTACCGTTCGTGGGTCACCCTACGGTCCGTAGGTGGCACCCGTCGGTGGCACCTGCAACTTCTGAAATGACTGTTGGTTGGTCTTTCTAGGATACAGGGTGTTATAACAATGACGAAAGAATCTATATCCGTCCTAATCACATGCATCATTAAGTCTAATAATGTTGTTAGGGAAATAGTAAACTAAAAAGTCATCACTAGAAACTCATAATGACCGTAACAAGTCGTAAAAATTGTCTTCGCAGGTTTGTCTACCGCCTTAATCCTCAACTGATGGTAACCATATCTCAAATCAATCTTAGAAAACACCGTGACACCCTAAAACTGATCAAATAGGTCATTGATACGAGGCATAAGACACCTATTCTTCAGTGTAACATTGTTCAACTGCCTGCAATCTATACACATACGCAAAGATCCATCATTCTTCTTCTCAAACAGAACCAGATCACCGTAAGGAAAAAAACTTGGTCGAATAAATCCCTTACCCAAGAGATCTTAAAGCTGAACACTAAGCTCCTTAAGCTCTGCAAGGGTCATACAGTAAGGCGGAATAGAGATATGGCGAGTGCCCGACTTAAGGTCAATATCAAAATCAATGTCACATTCAAGGGGAAGGCCAGGTATATCGGTAAGGAAGATATCTGCAAACTCTTACATAATTTGAACTAAGCACCCCCTGGATACCAACATCTACCATCGAAGATAAGAAATAACCCAGTCAATGTACCACTAAAAGATACCCGCTACACCACCGGAGGGATACCATGCATGGATAAGGTAACAGTCTAAGAAAAGCAATCTAAGCCCTCGTGGTAGGGCGATAATCAGTCCATACCTAGAATAACATCAATATCAAACACAAAAAGTTCAGCCTAAGTGTCATACCCCTGAATTGTCACTAAACATGATCTATAGACCTGATCAACTATTAAAGACTCACCCATGTGGGTTGAAATATGTAACGAGGCTGATAGAGTCTTAGAAAACAAACTCAACCTAGAAGTATAATAGATGGAGACATAAGAAAATGTAGAACCCAAATCATATATATTTGTGTTGAGCTGATGGAATATAAGAACCGTAGCTGTGACCGTTTCTGATGGCTAAGTGTATGCCCTCATTGGAGCTACATTAAGGTGTCCACGTTTTCCTATGAACTAGGCATTTGAATTACCTAGTAACCTACCTACCCGAGAGCCTCCTCAAGTTCCCTAATAGCCACTACGGTAATCCTGACCCTAGGCACTGTCTCTAAGAAGAGGTGCTACTGTTGAGACTTGTTGAGCTAACTATGGAGTCGGCACAATCATCTCTCATCGAGGACACTTTATCTACCAATAAACAAGCTATCCATAATAAAAAAACCTAAAGATTGGGTTTGAGAAGATCGACCACCATGGCCCGAAGAACCCGAATGTAAGCCTTTCAAACTCTAACCTAAACTCGTACCACCTAGACGATACTTCTTGCCCTCTATAATCTGGAATGCCACCTGAACGGGCCAGCTAGACTAACCCTATTGCTGCTAGTGCTTGTGAGGTCTATCATGATGGTCCCTACCTTTAGAATAAGAACAACCACAGTTGCGTTGGTGATGAGCCCTCTTATCGCTCCCCCCTTGGGCCTCACGATGAAGCAACTTCATAGTGTTGGCGTGATAAAAATCATCCAAGAAACATCTGCCTGCTGAACTATAAACTCTATCTCAATCCACAGCTACAACCTCAAACCACAAACAAAGCAACAAACTCTCTCCTACTTTGTATGTAGAATCATGGTGGCATTCCTGGAGAGCTTTGAAATTGGGCCTCATACTCTGACATGGTCATAGAGCCCTTCTTTGACCTAGCAAGAAAATACCAGAGTTAATCTCTAACACTCCTCAATATAAATCTATCCAAAAATGCATTTGGAAACTCTATCCAAGAAATGGAAGGTGACCAGCTGGTCTAAACTCCATATAAAAATACTACCATTTCCTTATTGATACTCGCTATAGTTTTCTCCTCTCGACCCTACTAACTCCAAAGTATACAACCTATCTCTACAGGTCGTCAGAAACTCATAGGTGTCCTCTCCTACAACACTAAAAACCCTTAGAGGAGTCAGTCTAAAAAATATTCTGAGCATCTTCTGCTCATCTAACAGTGGTGGGTGCTGGTGGAACCTCAACCCGATAAGACTTTACTGTCGAGTGAACTTGTGGTGCTGGCATAACTGGAACTAGGCCTACTACATGACCCTTAGAATAGCCAACAAATAAGTGATAGTTGCCTGCAACTCCATGGCCATGGCTGGCCCTGGTTGTGGTAGGGCTGGTCTCAATCCCACCAGTTGTGGAGGAATAGGAGTTGGGTGAGGCTCCACTACTGGATCAGGAGTCACCTATCAACCCCAATCCTGAGTTAGTGCTGCAGCTCGCGCCTGGCCTTAGGGTCACCTTCTACCCTAATTGGGCCTTATTTATTGTCTTGGGAGTGTCAACCCTGGCCATTGAACCACGTGTATGAACCATCCTATGAAAGAGTGAAAGTAAGGTTCTAGAAACTGAATAAGACAACCAAACACACAATAATGAACCAAAAGGAAGAATCTTCCTAAAGATGTCATGTAGCCTCCCGAAGATAGGATACATACATCTTCACATTAATCCCCAAAACTCTACTAGACAATATACATATATCAACGACTACGGCTAACTTAGGGCTATGATACCAACTTTGTCATGACCCAAAAACTCGAGTCATAATAGAACCTACCAAAACCCACAAATAGGTTAGACAACCCATATCCAAGAAATACAAGTAATAGGCATATTGAGCATAATCAACAACCAATGAGAAGATAACAACAATGCAAAGAAATACATAACAGAAAGAAAGAAATGTCATGGATATCTACAACAATACAAGATCCCATCGCATGACCAAGTGGATGAAGATACAAAGCTAATCAAATGAGTAAAATTACAAAACATTTAAAATAAGTACAAACTTTTCTTGAATACAAAAGACTAGAAAAAATTATATACACATGGAGATGAGTTAAATTAGGATGCCATCAACTCACTCTCTATCTCCAGAATCCCTAATTGCTACAAAGAAATCAACACTATTGACTGGTGCTCAGATCTGCATTAGAAAAAACAGATGCAAAGTCTAACCTGCATACCAAAACAGTAGGTACCTAGTAGGCATCATAGGACGACTGATCTTTGATAGCAAATACATAATCAAAAGTGACGAAATAAACGATAGCGAAGGGTCATGAGAACGTAAGAATAGAAAAAAAGTCTAACTATAAACTTTGATATTTAGCAGGAATAGAAAAATAATGTAAAGAAGCTAACTACAACCTACTTGGAACCCATAAGCATAGAAGGTACACTCGTTCTCAATTAAAATGAAAATAACCCAAATTGACCTCCATAAGCTCAATGAGTACACAAAAGAGCTAAAGATATCCCTAGTTATGACTAAGTAGAATCAAAAACATATATGGCCGACCCCGGACCTCGAATGGTGGTGAAGGCACATGAATTATCCAATAGAATCAAGATGCTCGAACTAAAATCGATTAATAAAAGGGTGCCCAAACTTAAATTGTGGCTAGTAGAAATGCACTTAGACATCAAACTGTGGCTAGTAGAAATGCACTAGGATCTCAAATCGTAGCTATAAAACACCCTTGAACTCCATAATCACACGCTCATTATCAAGAGAAAATATATGATAGAGTGATACCACTATCGGAGTCACAATGGCCCCACTCTATTTCTAAATTCTTGACCCGATCTAATGCAACCAATAAGGCTCGAAATCATAACTGAAGCACACCAGAGCCATATCATAGGGAAGTAATGGATGAAAGTCCAATATGATAAGATTTATCACATATTAAAAGGACTCGTAGTACCAGATCCAAGTGTCCTACATCAGTCTAAATGGGCTAGAACCATATGAAACGACATCGGAGTGTTTCTAAGGCATAATGACTCAAAAATATCAATTTTTAGGCAATCACTAGCCTATGCCTAAAATAAGGCCAATAATCAGTCACACATACTAATACACAAAGGCATCAAGTTACAACATGGCATGATAACAACACAACTAAGGTGAACATCCTTTAATTCCTTGAAATTACCTGAAAAAGAAGGCTAAGGCAAGAATTATACCAACTAAACATGAGACATTCTAGTATCCCCTTGAAAAACTATCTAAACAACATTTAAACACTAGCACAAGCTCAATCTAAGATTCGTAAGTCATAGCTGTAACATCTCAGACTTTTTAAAAGGGTAAAGTGGTTTAACGGGCAGATCCGCAGGATTAAAACCCACCATAAAGGTTTTAAGGTTGGCCAAATGAGCCATATAAAGAACCACTGGCCCTTTAGAGGTAGTGGGCTGTCCGTAAAAGGCAACCCTGAAAAAGGGCCACCTAGACGGTTGGCTTCACGAACCGTGGAGCCCTAAATAGTCCGTGTAGCCTCCTTTTTAAGGCACCCTATCAATTTTTAAGTTAGGGTTATTTAAGTCTTTCCTCTATGTGTTTAACACCTAAGTTATGTAGTTTTAACACTTATTTCAAGACCTATATAAGTGATTTAAGTCCTAAAACTACCCATTCTTAATCATTCACCTAAATTCTAATTTCCCTCCAAGTTTATACCCACAATTTTCTCTCTAAAGCTAAGGAATAAGAAAAAGGGTTTCACTTCAAGATATTGAATTCACCATAGTTATTGGGCCTTGATCACAAAAGAGTAATTCTTTGATACGAAGATACTGGTTGATTTTTTGGTCTAATAAATAAAAACGTACACCTCTAAAACAAGAAAATACGATGGCTTAAAGAAGAATAAATAAAAAGTTCTCAAAATATCCTCATTATACTAGCAGACATATTGACGAAGACGTGCATGCTTGTAGACTCTTATACTATGTAAATAAAACAAAAAATATTCACAATAATATATAAAATATATATATAACAGTTACTTGTTAATTAGGATCATAGTTTATTGATTGATTGTTTATTAGTTATTAGATAAAATCGTGTATTGTGTAGTATAACCGAACTTACGAAAAGGAAAGTTGTTTCCAAGAACAAGTGCATCCCTTTTTCTTAATTTTTTTTCTTTCAAATTTTGGGTGGGCCACATACCCATTTTATTGACAAATCAAAAATAAAAGAAAGTATAATTTATATAAAGTCTATAGTGTAAAACCTAAATTACATCTTATTCATACTCTTTTTTATTTTACAAAAAATATTTAAAAATTCTAGCATTCGGATACATAATTGGCTGTCAGGATATATTAAATGTGATACACTATATATGTGTCTGTTGCGCTTAATATGAAATGTTAACATAAAGTTGATTTTAATTCCTCCGATTCACGCAAAACTGATTGATACTAATCCATTCCAATCTGTAACAGATTCACAAAATTCAAAATTCAATTTTTCATCTTCTCCATCAATCCGAAATCATGAAAAACTCCAAATTTGAAATCGAAGATCCTCTCAATTTTTATTCAAACATTTGATGCAACATTAAGGTTAAAAAGCCAAGATTTCGTGATTGCAATCATCTTTCTACCAAGGTTTTAGGTCACCAACTGGACCAGCAGTCCAGTTTAAGATCTCTCTTCAGGCGTTAAGTAGACGCTCCTGTCGTGTGGTAGTTTATGAGAAATTCCATTCAAAATTTGATGGAAAGCATCACCTGATTGAGCAGGTTGCTGAAAAAACATAGCCCGATTCATTGATGGTTTGACAAGCAATCTCTACCGATTGTTGTATTGGATGTTATTGTTGTACATATGTATATACACACACAATTAGTTCACTAATTAGTTACCTGACACATCAATACTAATCGAGATTCAATATATTGTAGAAGGTAATTCATCTCCACTGTTTGTTAGGAATAATATGAGAGTAAAGCTGTACATTGAGGTGAAGAAACGTGAGGTTAGATTTGCTATGTATCCCCTCTATATTGATACAACATATAAGAATGTTGGCGAGATACAAAACTATGATGTATCAACTTGAGCAATTGTCTGGATTTGCTATGTATCCCCTCTGTTTTTATTTTATTTTTGAATTTGTATATTGATATATAAGTCGTGATACATTTCTGATTACAAATTGATACATTACTAGTTTGAGGTAGATGTAATGTGTTTTTAGATCTTTGAGTTAATGTGCTGATAATATAAAGTATCAGATACAAGTGAAATTATTATTTTATTTTTTATTTGTGCTTTAATAAGTATTTTTTGGTTTTTGAATTTGTATATGGATATATAAGTCATTATACACTACTGGTTACAACTTGACACATTACTAGTTTGACATATTTGTAATGGATTTTTGGAGCCGTGAGTCAGTGTGTTGTTAATATAAAGTATCATGATACATTATTATATGTGTATCTTATTGTGATTGTGAAATACTCTGTTTTATAGATGATACATTATAAATGTAATTTGTCATAAGCACATCAATATGTTCGCGAATGAGGGTATCTATCAACTTATATTTATATTTTGTATATGATATTAAGTAAAAGTTAGTTATCTGATTGTTTGTGATTGATACATAGAAATAACTATTTTATGGAATGTATCACTAATATTTTTAATGTAGACAGGTTGTTGCATCATCTGAGTATCTTTATTCAGTCTATGATTCTGGAAGAAGATACATTGTTTACCCTGAGAGATAAATAAGCAACTGTGGAAGATTCAATAGTTCCACTACCAAATAAGGAAGATTGATTTGTTCCAAAAAATATATTAAAGGAAATTGTCTTGCCACCTAGATACAAGAGGATGTCTGGACGATCACAAAAAGAAAGAAAAAAGAATTCAAGTGATAAGCTAACTACGGGCACAAACTGTTGTGTACGTTATAGACATGAAAGTCACAGTAGGCGATCTTGTACTTTCTTACCCAAAGAGAAGTAATACATTCCTTTTTAGAAAAATACATTCAACTTTCAATTGAATATTTTTTCTTTATTTAATTTTACGTATGTGTGTAGTTAGATAATTCACTATTGAAATAATTTCCACTAAATTGTCATGTTATTTGAAATATCTGAATAGATGTAATACTCTATTAATCAACTATTGTATTAGATAATAACTGTAAGTGACAAACATTTATCACAGATTAAAACATCATCAGATATTGACAATTATGTATCAGTACTATTGAATCTAATACAAACTTGTATTTTTTACACACCACACTGTTGTGTGTCAGGTAATTTGTTATGTATCAGGTAAACTGTTAAGTATCATGTTATATTATATATCAGGTATATTGTCATGTATCAAGAAATAAATTATATGCAGTAGCATGGAATAACTAATAGAAGATAACCAAATTTAACAATATTAGACCATTCATACAAAATTTTAAGAGTAATCCTCTAAAACTTAACCAAATCTTTAACACAAAAAATAAATAAATTAAAGGTGTCTATTAGATAAATAACTACTCTACATTAACCAAGTCTTCTTCAATAGATGGTATGAAATGATCCTTAGGTTTGGATGTATCATCTTTTTCACTAGCATAATCCCCATTGGCCTTTTCGCTACCATATTTCCATAACAGTACTGCATATTTTGTACATAAGTAATTAGCTTGAAATTCATTAGGTGGGATCGAAATCGCATCGTTAAGATACTCAACAAAGGCATCTTGAAATTTTCTACATTAAAAACATGAACATACTTAAAAGACTGAAGATATATAACAAGATCTGATACATAGTGAAATAGTCAAATTTGACACAGTTATATATCATATACATATCAGTGAATTTGATACACAATACTTTAGTTATAGAAAACTAGAGCTTATGTATCATGAGTATTATTGAGTAACGTATACAGATACATAGCCTTCTAATTTAAGTAAGTATAAACAAAAAATTAAAGATTGTATATACATAACAACAACTGATATACATGATCGACTGTACAATTTGTTATAGTTATGTATAAGATAAATAATCCAAAGCAGGAGACACACTGATTTATATATGAAAACAGAAAGATCTATGTATCACAAATATGATTTGTAACTGTGTGTAGATACATATCCTTTCAATTTGAATACGGTTAAAGATATATAGCAATACCTGATACATGATATATGATATATGATACATTTTGTAGAGGTTATGTATCAAATACATATATAATAACATGGTAAATACTAATCGATGTTTCAAAATAATAGGATTATGCATCAAAACCTTTTATTTGAACACGATTCAGAACTAGATACATTGTAAATCTGAATCTTTAGTAGTGAAGGGCGTGTACTGCCATATTCGACTTTTTCCCTCTTTTTTTTGGAAGCTTTTTCACTAGAGATACATTATATAAAATATAGACTACTGTAAATGTTTTGCATCAGAACATTAAAACTACTATTAAAGGCTAGATTGAAAATCAAAATAAAGTATATACTTTAAAATTTTGTACCTTAGTAGAATTGGACGAGATAATATAAATCCAACTTTTTTTAACCCCTTTCTGGGAGATTTTTTCTGAAGTCGAAGGTGCATCCTTCTTCGATTTTTACTTCTCCACACTTGAATTCTTCGTTAATAATGGATCGTGCCTTTTTTTGGATGTATTTTCAGAGTATAGTTGGGTAATATCAATACTAAATGAATGAGCATGATCCATATGTATCACGAACAAGGGTTAAAACAAAAAAATTGAAAAGAAAACAACAATGGAGAATACGAAAAGTAGTTGTTCAGTGTTTTGAATTTGATTGACCATAGAGAGAATTCTTTTGAAATTCAAATTGAGATGAAAATTGTAACTGATAAGATTGTGGAGTAAAATTAGGGGAAGATTAAAGGAGTGAAAAAGGGAAGGGGGAAACATGAGTTAAGGCTGGGGTACTTATGTATCCGGCTGGCTTGAGAATTGGGAGAAAATAAGAGATTTTGAAAATATTTTAAAATGGTAGGGAATAACGGAAACTAAGACAAGGTTTTTGTTTACATTAAAGTAAGAAAAAAAAAAAATAAGTATCTTGAGAAATCAAATGGGAGAAGCAAAATCAAATTCTTCTAACGTTAAAGAGTGCAAATAAGCATGGGCGGAAAGGAGCCAAGCCACCACTCTTCGTCGTTAAAGTTTTAGTCTAACAGTTAAAGCCATTACAAAATTTTCTTGAGATAGTATGTTGTTGACCTAGTGACTTATAATTATATAAATTTTAATACAATCATGGCTGTGCTACCGCAAATAAGCAACAAGTAGAAAATAAGGTTACACGCGTGATTGAACCAAAAAAGAAGAAACTTACACGCATGAAAAGAATAAAAAAAAAAAAAAAAAACAGGTGTGTACCAGAACCAGTAAAATAAATAAAACAAAATAGTAATCAAATCCATCTCCTGCTAAATTCCAAAACCTTAGCCTCCTTAAATTCACCAGGTTCACACCCTTTTACGTGTACAACATATCAACCACTTCATTTCCATTTCAAAATTTAGAAAAAAGAACAAACTCATATTCTCTTCAACAAAAATTGAACAATTACTCGGTGTTGAATCAGAAATAATGGGTCCAATTGTTCTGACTCAATTAGGTCTGAGTGTATTAGCCGGTGCCGCACTGGTGAAATCAGTTATGGACCAGAAGACTATGATGGGTTCGGGTCAGTTCCCTCGGTGCCCTAGTTGCAATGGAACGGGTCGGGTTTCTTGTATGTGTTCGCGCTGGTCAGATGGAGATGTAGGTTGTCGGACTTGTTCCGGGTCGGGTCGGATGGGTTGCAGCAGCTGTGGAGGTACAGGTACGGGTCGCCCAATTCCAGTTCAAATCTCTGTTCGTCCTCCAAACCGTTCACCTTAAAACTGGTTCGAATTTTAACATTGTATCAATATCGTATCTTGTACTTAATTCAGATTCTTCATTTATGAATTGTATATGTTTGGTGATACATGGAAATTGCTGGTTCTATGTTGTAATTATTGTTATAGCTTGACAAATTTATACCATGAGTTAGCCCTATTTAATTTGCTTCTTTCTTTTCTTTTCTTTTCAACTTTATACATTCCTCTAATTTGTTCCACTTAGATAATACAGAAATTGAGTTGGTTGATGCTCATTCATTTTTAATCAAAGAGATTTCGAATTCGAGTTTCATTAGGTATGGAATTGCTTTTGTTAGAAAGTATTTTACATCGGGACCATGTTAGATACAATTAAATTTGAACCATTGGAGATGTTCAAACCAATAGGATTTTTTCTTTTTTGACTCATGTTTCCAAATTCCAGTTTATATGTCTAATAAAAAATCATCAATTTGCAGCAAATTTTTTTAACAGAGTATTTTTGCTTAACATAGCTACATCAGTTGCCGTACCCTTGATATTGAGCTATGTTGAATATATAGTTTAACATTACCTGACAATCAGAGCTTTATTAGTTAGAGATTTCACTTGTATCTGCAACAACATCAATCCCACAAATGAGGTTTCAGAAAGATAGTGTGTTACCTCTACAAGGTAGACAGGGTGTTTTCGATTGACCTTGTCTCAAGTAAAAACAATACAAACCGATTTGAAAATATAGGTAGTACCACAATAATACGATAATCGAAATGCTAGAACTAGTAAATAGTAGCACAAATGGAATAACAAGAAAGTCCCACAGTAGACTAAGCGAGACAATGCTCAACTATTTAATTAACCTTATATCTTAATGTGTCCTCCATAATCTTTTATCTGAGGTCATATTTAGACATGCATAATGTCTTGTCTAACCACCACTTCTCAATATTTATTCGTCCTATTTCTGCCTCTTTTGTAACCATTCAGATCCAGCCTCTCACACCTTTTCACTAGTGCATCTCCTCTTCACATGTCTGAACAATTTAAGTCTCAATTCCCGCATCTTATCCTTCAATGAGGTCACTCTAATCTCACTTCCCGCATTTAAATCTCTTGATTTTGTGTCAGTTAACATGTTATCAGAGCTTTAATCGAGGGATTATTCAACTAGTGTAGATGAAAATCGATGGATTCAATCGACTGTTCTTCCTAGAAATCGAATTTGAAATCAATTCTTTTTCTTGAAAATTGATTTCAACATGGTGATTGATGAATATATCTAGCAAGGTTCACGAAGTGCCGCAGATCAAATTGTGATTGATCGTAGTCATGCGTTGTATTTGCATCCTTCAGATGCACTTGATTCATTATCTTTGGGGTTTTAGTTAATTGGTCAGTACACACATAAATCACAATTATCGAAATCATAAAAAAAAAAAACTACTCACTTATCATGGTGTAAGTAGATATAAGTATAACTCATCATCATCCTTCAAAATATCACAATTCATCACCTGCTAAATGACCAAGTATATGTTATTCGAATAAATACTCTCAGAATATAAGTGTAATCATATTCATAGGACTACAAGTATGTGCCCCTCTCTAACATATCTCTTTTATCAACACTAAACCTTAACTAGCATGTCATATCCCAAGCACAAAGCAAACAATCACCAATTAATATAAATCATCAACAAACTTGTCAAAATATAAACAAGTCAATAGAATCATGAGAATTATATTCACCCTGGCCTTGCAGTTATATATTCCATGTACCTGTCAAAAATCAGTAATGTATCTCTCAAAATCGCAAGTCTTACTCTTATGTGTACACAAATGCTATAAAGGGTCTTAGGCCTCATATGTTTGTATTTAATGGAGATTAGAATCGGAATATTAAGTGCATTTATTGTTTCCACTTAAAAATCTTTCAATGGGCCTGAAAGGGTCTGAATGAATCAGATATGTGACAAAGTCTTATTCTCATTCATACTCTTTTAAAAACATTTTTATTTTTCGAAAAAAAATGTGCTTCATATTTTTTTCTAAAAAAATAAAATAAATTCAAGCCTCTCTCATTTTCCAACTTTATTAGTTATCCAAATTATTTTTCTTAAACTTTAATTGTTTTCTTGTTGTTTGTTTATCAAGAATTGATAGAATTTAGTAAAAGTTTTATTTAATTAAGGGAAAAGGGTAAAAAATGCCCTTGCATTCAATACTTTGGTCCAGAAATGCCCCTGTAGTTACAAAATGGGTCAAAAATTCTCTTTTCCGAATAAATATATTATTTTTTTTCTTTTTAAACACATCTTCTTCCTACTTAAAATATTATTAAAGAACACTATTCTTGTTTTCTTTGTTCTAAAATCACTTTAACATATAAAAATGTAGGAAACATTATTTTCTTCTTAATCTCATTTTATTAATTAAAATAGAATAACTTCATGTACCCTTTTGACAGATAATGTATGTCATATATATAAGATCATAGTAAATCCATCATTAATTTATATTTATATAACGATAAAAAATAATGATAATAAAATAAGAAATATTTTCATTTTTTATTTTTTTTCTTAATTGAAGTAAGATAAACATTTACTAATTTAAAAAATATTATCAGAAAAAGAATGTGTTAAAAATAAAATAATAATATATTTATTTGGAAAATGAGCATTTTTTACCCATTAAATAACAATAATGACATTTTTGGACCAAAGTATTGACGGCAAGGACATTTTTGGACCAAACTACAAACGGAGGGCATTTTTGTTCCTTTCGCATAGTTTAAGGGTATTTTTGAACCAAAGTATTGACGGTAAGGGCATTTTTGAGCCAAACTATAAACGGAGGACATTTTTGTTCCTTTCACATATTTTAAGGGAATTTTGACCCTTTTCCCTTTAATTAAAGTTCAAAGCAACTTCATAAATATGTATTGTTGAAATTGTGCGATGATGCCTTTATAAATCTGTTTAAAATCATTTGAATGTTTCATGTTCATTATTTATTTTAGAGAAGAGTACATGGGCAAACACATTATAGAAGAGATGTTTCACTCATTTACTGAAGACTAATTTGTGTTGATTTTTTTTTTCAAAAAGAAGATGACTACATTTTTTCTAAGAATATATATATATATATATATATATATATATATATATA